>QTSX02007310.1:0-145217 GCA_014839935.2 Entomophthora muscae | reverse complement strand
AAGTCTTTGGCTCTATTTTTATAGTAACAAACTGTAATTTTGGGTGGCAGATTAAAGTTTTATCAGATATTAAGTTAGTATCAAAGATCTGCTAAAGATTACCCTACCCTCATAGATGCTCTTAGTAAGATCCCACCACCCAATAAGCTCACACTGTGGTAACTAGACACCTACATCTCTGCCCTGACAGTATCTTACAAGCCATAGGTATCATAAAAGTAGTTGAAAGAAACTATATATTGCTTTTACAGGATATATATCAATTCTCATGAAATACATCTCAAATATAAAGCACATACAGAGGATCCCAAGGTTCTTCTATAAAAAAAGTATACAGCTCTTTAAATCTCTGAAAGCTTTAAACCAGGCACCTGTTCACTGTCACACATAAATGCCATAGCAGTGAAGAAGATGGGTTTGGTACCTAATAACTCTGGTGTGACTTGGCACAAAGATGGAACAGGATATTCACAACCACAGAGATAAAGGGGTTAGGTGTCAGGAATGGCATTTCCCTCTCTATTGAAACCCAAAGTCTGGGTCAGGATTGGAACCTTGGCCAAGATTATCCACAGGCTGTCAACCCTGGAGACCAGGGGGCCACCCACCCACATTTTTTGGGATTAAAGACCCTCTGATTTGAACCGCAGATGCTTTTAGAGTGAAACAGTAAGCAGCCTGATTCAAGGAAATACAATGAGGATATAATAAACAAATTGTGAGTTGCTTGACAAGCAAGAGACCAAATTAGGAGGACAGCTCCAACATCTTGAATCCTGTTATAGTGTAGCAAAATATAGAGGTCAAAATTGTCAGAAGGCAAATGATTTGCAGAGGTAAATTAGAGAAAGAATCAGAAGGCGTCAACATGTAAAGGGCAGGCCAGGGCGCGGCCATGGAATTGATGGCAACCTTGAAGACAATAAATGCTAATCTTTCAAAGACAGGGGCAAACAGCCCCAGATAAGCCATCATTTTTGGGAAAATTTCTTTTATTTGAGGGGGAAGAGCTATCTAGAAACAAGTTTCTAGAGGGGAATGGGGGAGTCTTAAGGGAGTTCAAGATGGGGGAGGGGATTCTGTGGCATCTGATTGGTTGGTGAGAATATTTTCAGCAGTTGGGGGGCCAGATTTGGAATTTGAGTCAATGACATCATAATTTGAAAAATTTGGCGGCCAGCGGGTCAAGTGCTGCCATCACTAAATAATGTATAACATGTGATTTTCTTGTCATAATTATTTGGGTAAAAATATGGCAAGTCCAAATTTTCCAGGGCTATTTGAGCAACCCCAGCTTTGACCCATTTTTTTTCAATAATGGCATTTAAGTTTTCAATTTCTCTCAAGGGTTTGGCAGAGGTTCTTTGCTGGTTTCTGGTCTTACACAGACACACTATCACTCCATTTGGTTTTCTACTGTAATAGATGCTACTATGAATGAAGAATCCAGCACCAACCTATCAATGATGGTGCCACTAAAGAACACAATTAATTGCCTAATGAAGGTGAGGAAGCTCCTATCATTAGTTTAATGAGCCTTATTTTTATCTTAGTAGCCAATCAGAATCCTTTCCCTGAGAAAGACACTGACCAAAAAACTTTCCCCAGGAATGCTGCTCTATAACTGAGGGGTTGTGATACCCTTCTGGAAGATTCAGCCAACGCACGCCTTTCCTGCACTGATGCCATTTTACAGCCATCAAACTTGGGCAGCCCATTCATCCAAGTTTATATTTCCCAATTATCCAAATCCTGACCATTAATATTAAAGTCTGGTAGAAAGTACTATTTGAACTCTTAGACCCTGCGCCAGACATTATTGTGATTTTGAAAACAAGGTTATGATATATTAGGCTTCCTAATTATTCCCTTATTTGATCTTAGTTATATATCAATTTAACACCTATTCTTCTGGTCCACCAGCCCCTCTGCCTGCAGTTTTTTTCCAAAAAGTGCATCTTACAGACCTGTTCACCTCACTGAAAACCCATTGAAGCCCAAGTACAAGGAGTACACCAATGCACAAATATTAGTGAGCAATCCTCTGGCTCACACTATGGATTTGACTAGATTCAGCAGGAAGGGCTTATGGAAAGTAACTAAACCCTTCCTGTTCAGAGATAAATACAACTTCCCTCCTGCCTACTAACTAGACAAGGAGCCACCCCACACCCCAAAACTGGTGTCTGCCTCTGAACTCTTTCTGGATGACACCAATAAGCTACTTGGAATGGTGTATATCACCCTCTCAGGGGTGATAGACACTATAATTCTGGCTGCTGGCCCATGGTCCAATTGGATCTCAGGATCTCTCCTGACATGCTAAACAGCATATCCAGCAACCTAAAAATTATTGGATCTACTTGACACAATCCCATTCAAGTTAAACCAAGAATCCTTGACCCAGGCTGTTCCAAACTTTAAATCCTGAATAATCCTTCATAACCGGATTCAAGTGAGTAACTTAAATTTAGAGAGTAAACCCCCAATAATCCTGAAACAATTCCTAATTCAGATCCAGGAAAAGAATCAGTGATTATCAATATGAAAATATTATATTTGGACGGGTCCTGGCCATCTGAGCATTGGTTGGCTGCTTTTATAGGAGCAGTAGAATCTAGAGCAGAACTTCAAGTTAAAGAAGAAAATAAGAGCTTACTTTCAAAGTCAATTTAAAAAAATTAATCCCAGGATAATGTCATAAACAGGGTTGAAACCAAGGCCAGGGCATTAAGAAACATGAATGTCAAGTCTGAAAACCACAGAATGGCATACAGCTAAACACTCCAACTTGAAGCAGATCCAAACAAGACTAAAATGGTTGAGGTTGAAGACCCAGACACCTGAAACTCCAAAATTGAAAAGAATCATTCAAGCCTCAAACTCCCAACCAAAAATAATAATTTAACTGGCCAAGAGAATCATAACAGCCAACCACAGGTTCCTAAACCACATGATCCAGACCAAGAACTGGGGAAAAGCCAAACACAGTGTTCCATTCTCCATGAACATAATGAGGAAGATAAAAAGTGCAAGTTTTACCTTTCAATCAAAAATTATTCTGAACTATTTTTCAACCAAACTCTTAATTGAGGCCACTCAATTATATGTTTCCCCATTTCAGTATAAATAATCAACAAAATTTAGTAATAGCCTTGTTCTATCATTGAGCCTAAAATCCATAATTTTAGACTAAATCAGATTAAATCACCCACACCAGGATATGAAGCTCATGCACCAGGTTTTCTTGTCCTCCCTTATGGGAGATCCTGTACTACCATATTCCAACAAGTATCATCTTGAACCTAATCTAGATTATGACACATTATCTGCCTCCACCCATGACCAAGTCTACTTTGAGGATCCTAGCCTGAGCCTATACTATAATACTGCCCTGTTGTCTTTCACCGCCATATATTATCTCTTGGGGTATATGGGGGTTCCTTTGGATGCCTCAATCTAATTCCCAAGTTCACTAGAGTTGTGATGATTTTATGACCAGGCATGTTCCAATTAACGGGCTTCTCCTTCAGACAGCTACCCAAACTTATATTGGCTGATTTCCCACTGATGTATGAGTTTTACATCTGAAGATCTATGTTGTACATCTTCAAGTTAGTGTCAATCCTCTGATGGACTCTGCCTTCCTGGTCTGCATCCTGTCCAACCCCAGATAATGTCAGGCCAGCCACTCAGGGGTAGTTCCCTGAAATTAGGGCTAATAATGAGCTATCATCACCATGCGGAATAAGCTATTTTAGCTGAAATAGGGCATTTGATAGTAAAAACCTATAGCTTATAGTTGACCTTGATTCCTTTTTTGATTTAAGTTTGTTTCAGAGATATCTAACTAAACCAGGGCAGTCCTTGATCTAGTTAAAGCCCAGCTAGCTCTGACTAGCAAAAGGAGATAATATATCAAGGATCCATTGGGTAGGGAGTTGTCTCACTATCTTGTGAACAAGGGCACCCCAAGTTAAAAACAGCTACAACAGACCCAATAGGAATAGTTCCTATGATTAAGTGACCAAACTGACCCATTAAAGAGGATATTCCCACCAATGTACTTTCAGAACGGCAGGGTCAACCCCTGGCAAAGTTATGCACAAGAGACCCTATGCCACTCAAACAAATTTCCCCATCACTCAAAGCTGAATGCAGAGGTCAAATTGAATTGCCAGAACAGGAACAAGAACTAATGTTGATCTCATCCCAGTGGCAGCTCAATTTGACATATCACTCCTGACTAAGATCAAGCCACCCCCTGCCCAAACCAATTGATTGATTGACACAACCTTGTTTCTCCTAAAGAATTCACTCAAACTAAATAACCCCCATATCCAAATAAAGATAGCTATTCAGTTTCAAATATTATTTCCCTGTGTAACTCTTCTAATACAGCACAGTTACAGCATTGGTAGCACAGGTAGTTTCCCCATCCTACCTTTCTTTTCAAAATTTCTCCTGTTGTCCATACTTGCCACAGTCAACAAATATACAGAAGAATCACATCTGGACTCCCCTTGGATTAGACGCCCTACGTGGCAGGAACTGATATACCAGAAGGACATGTCCTGTACTAAAGCGTGTTGATTTCAGTTTCCCCTTCAATACCTTGTCAGTACAAGGATTCTTCTAAGTACCCTTGTCCACACCTCAAAAAAATAACAAGAGCATCATGTCTGCACACATAGTCCAGCAACTTTGTTATGTTGCCTTGGAGTTGTTTAATAGGATCTAACAACAAGAATTTCACAACATGGATTCAGTTTTCCCAGAATGAGTTAACACAGAAGGAGTGCCCAAATTGCTTCTGGATTGTGTAGATCTCTATTGTATTGACCCACAACACAGACATGTGGTGTGACAAGTAGCACAAGGAACATACAGAGAAAAAATGAGAGACCTTTAAACAAGACTTCTTGGCCAGATTTGCAATGAGGGATACTGCTCTCATAATCATCCACCAGGTGAAGAGCTTGTCACAAAAAAATATGATGAAAGATTTGACAAGTGCCTACAAAGAGCTGCACCTGTATGCGCCCTCAGAGATGGCTTTTGATAGCCCAGCAACACAAATTATGTACTATGACAGCCTCAAACCCCACATAATGTGACACATTAAAAGGACCAAGTGACCAACTTGCAAAGTCTATATTGCGAGGCAGAAAAAGCAGAACAAACATCCAATGCTCTCCACAAGGCACAAATAGGAAAGAAAGAGAACCCCAAAGACTTACCCCCAGCTGGGCGTTCCAACAGAACACCCCCTGGGAACAACAACAGTAGTGCAAACCACAAACCTGCAGGTTCAAATGGTTACAGGAACAAGAACAATAGCCAGTTCAATTGTACCCACTTTAGAGTTACTACCGCCCAGGGCAAGCAGGACAAGGGAAAAGCTTGGGGAAAGTAATAAGAAAACCAAGCTCTCCTCAACAACCATCAGCCTCACCTAACAACAAGTATAAATCTGAAGATGTAGACCAGTGACCAATGATTCAAGTTTCTTCTGGAGATATGGTATTCTACACAATTTACAGAAACCCTAATAAATTGATGTCTTACCCTTTCTGCTTTTGAAGTTACAAAAGTTCAGCACTCTTGGACTCAGGCACAAATTGTACCCTTATCAACAGCAACTTTGTGAACAGGTTCAAGCTAGCCACTAATCCTTTTGTGGATTAAAAACGTGGACCTAGCTGATGAACATCACATTGCTGTGACAAATGAAACTGCCCCTCTCTTTGTCATGCTTTAGAACCTGCATTCCACCATCCAAGGCCCCATCATTGACTTTCCCAAGTTTGACATTATACTAGGCCTGGACTGGTTACAAAAAAACAATCCCCAAGTAGACTGGGTAACCTTGGTATTGATCATCAAGCAAGAAGGCACCAACACTAAATTAATCCAGATACTAGTGACCAGCTTCTAAGAGACTATGTCTTTGTGTGTATAAAAGAAACACAAGGCAATAAAGACAACCTTAAAGCAATTAACTGGGACTCCTGTCAATAAAAAGTCATACACTTCAAAGAAAAACAAGAAATTATCACACCACAAGACCACAAGATAGTAGCCCAACACCTGGAGTTCTTCAAAGAGGCCCTTTCAGACTTGCCACCCAAGAAAAACATACATCACACCATCCAACTCAAGAGTGCAGTCCCCAAGGCATAACCCATTTACTACATCACACTCAATAAAAACAACACTCTGCATGCTTACCTCAAGAAAGCCATGGAGAAGGGGCTCATTTGATCCTCAAAGTCACCCTTTGGTGCCACAGTATTCTTTGTGGCAAAGAAGGATGGATCCCTACAGCTAGTCACTGATTACTGGGCTTTGAAAAAGGTCATTATTAAGAACCACTACCCTCTCCCACTCATTGATGACCTCTTTAATGCTTTAGGCGTGACAACAGTTTTTCAGAATATTGACCTGAACTTTGGGTATAACCAAATTTTTATCAAAGAGGAAGACATTCCCAAGACCACTTTTTGGACAAAATATGGCACATACAAGTGTGTTGCTCTTAATTTCAGAATGACCAATGTACCATCAACCTTCTTCACCTTCATGAACAAAGTGTTTGATCCTCACATTGAGAAGCACACCCTTGTGTATCTGAACAGCATCATTTTCTACATCCTGAAGGTAAAAAAACATAATAAAGACCTAGAGGCAGTGTTTTCCACCCTGACACAATAAAAACTTCTAGCCAAACCATCAAAATGTCAATTTTACTGCAAACAGCTACCCTTATTGGGGAATGTATGTCCAAAGATGGCATCAAGCCTGATGAAAAAATGTTCAAGCCATCTGCAAGATGCCTCCCCCCAAATATAAGGGAGAGCTCTGAACATTCCCTGGAATGATATCCTATCTATGGCAATTCATCCCATACTGTGAAAAACTAATGGCACTCTTTTATGCCATCACAGGTGTTGAATCCAAGTTTGTCTG
Organism: Entomophthora muscae; assembly: GCA_014839935.2. Taxonomy (NCBI): domain Eukaryota; kingdom Fungi; phylum Entomophthoromycota; class Entomophthoromycetes; order Entomophthorales; family Entomophthoraceae; genus Entomophthora; species Entomophthora muscae. Next base: position 138,248 of record QTSX02007310.1, on the reverse strand, counting down.
GACCCCTCAGCGGGACCTCTGTTTTTTCTGCATCAAGAAAAACCCAGTGTTAGCACCCATTTTGTAATACCCCAAAAGATATGGGACTAGCTAATGGAAACCAAAGCCTCATATGCAACTATAGTAGGTTTACTTTGGATAAAGACTGACAGGGAAGATCCTACCAGTGGCTTACAAGTCCTGTAAATTAAAAGACAATGAGTGCTGCTACCTCATCCATGACACAAACTCCTGGCTATTGTACACTGCCTATTAAAATGACACTATAACCTCAAGAGACAGAAAGAGTTTACAGCTCTCACAGAGCATAAGTCCCTTATCTATTTCAAGACAGAGATAACCCTCTTCTGCAGGCAAGCCCAATTTATGGTGTTCCTTGAAAGATTCAACATGAACATCCAGTACAAGCCTGGACCAGAGTTAATTACTGCAGACATTCTATCACAACTTTATGTGCAAGCCTTGAGGGGACAGAACATGTTGGTCCCTGATTTGCTGCTCTTGGTATTGTAAACCAAGGAAAAAGGCTCCCGCAGGCACCACAGACATAATGTGTGATACCATCATCAAGAACAAACACTTATTTACCAACATATATAGAACATTGCACTGTAAGATGCCAGACAGGGTAACCATCCCTTATATGCCCACACATCAAAAAGCGGACACAATCTTATGTTACCACAGAGATCTTGGTCACACCAAGACTAGGAGCCTAAACAAGTTCTTAAAACACAAGGCATGGTGGCCCACCTTATACAGAGACATCCACAAAGTATTTGGACAATGTGAGGTTTGCAAGAAGTTTCCAAAAGCAATGCACCCCAAATTCAGTACCACCTATCTGAACACAGTTACCTTTCAAGGTATGGGCACTAAACATTGTAGGCCCTGAGTTGGGAAAGGGCAACAATAATAAGTATAAAATCACCACTATCAATGTTTTACAAATTGGCTGGTAGAGCAGTCTGTCAAAGCCCACACAGGTAACAACATTCACAGATTCATTGGGAAGGGAATCTTCAGCAATTTTGGAAAGCCAGAATTGTCAATTACAGATGGAGGCAAAGATATAACCTCCAATGACACCAATCTATACCTCACAAATCAGGGCGTGAAACATAGAGTAACCAGTCCCTACTATCCCAGGATAACAGTAGAGGTGAGCAAATAAATGGCAGCTTAGTGTAAGCCCTTGCCCAGCTCACTTCCAGAAGCCCTGAGGATCAGCCTAAACAATTGATAATCACCCTTCTTGTGTGCTGTGCCCAAATGAACAGATATGCTGTGAAGAGCCCCTTTTAACTGGTTTATGGTACAAAGCCAAAAATCCAAGCCCTTTTAGTGCCAAAACTGGAGATACCAAACAAAGTCTCACCTAGATCAGACCCCAGATACTCCATGCCAACAACAGTCAAAAAGCCAGGGAGGAGAAATGGATACAAGATATGTTTGTCACTCTAAAAGACAGAAATAAAGTTAGTGACAAGGTCTGAGTGGTGAACACTGACAAGAGTAAACTGCAAACATAGAAAGTAGACCTATCATTGTTCTAAAAGTAAATGACAGCAACACATACCTGGTACAAGGCTTGGGCAAAAGAAAACAAGACAAATTTCTGCACTATAACAGGCTCTGCTCATGCATAAACCTGTCATAAACAACACAAGACCATAATCCCATCAACTTAATAGCAACTGGTAGAGCATGGCATCTGCGTCCCTGGCAACCTTCCATCAGACCTCCCCACTGAGAAGAGAAATCTTCAGCCAAGAGGATTAAAACTACAGGGTCAACCCTTGACAAGGTTCTTCACAAGAGGTTCTGTGACCCCCAAACATTTCCCCCGTGATCTGTAGCCAAATGTGGAAGTCAAATTGAATTTCCAGAGCAGGAAACAAGAACCAGTGACAATCCCAGCTCAGTGGACAGCTCAATTTGGCACTTAACTAATTACAAGGATCACACCACCTTCTGTCCAACCCAATTGATTGATTGTCCCAATCTTGTTTTTCTTAAAATGATTTTCCCAAACTAAATAACCCCCATATTCAAATAAAGATAGCTATTTAGATCCCAAAGATTTCCCCTTGTAACTTGTTAATACAGAACAGTTACAGAAGCTTACATATTTTTAATCAAACTTTGATAATTTATCACCATCCTTCTTTCACAACTTATCTGAAGTCCTGCCCCATCTTTGGCTGTTAGATTTTAGATTAGAAACTTCAAGGAGTTAGACATTGTGTTTTTTAATTTAAATCTAAAAGTTAGTCTAACCTTTATACTAAACTTACCATTATATAGCTTCTGCTACTTGATTTTACTTCAGTGAGTCAAAAACCACTCATAACAGGGTTCAAACCCCCTTCTGCTCTTCTCTGGACTTTTTTAAGTAAAAAATTAGGGTTCAGTTCTTTAGGCTTATACTTCAAGTCTTATGGTCTTCCATCTGTTTAGGTTTTTTCCCTTGGGTCTTCAACCTCTGCAGCATCCCCAGGACAACTTTCTTTAACTCAAAATCTTCCAGAATTTGCCCCCTGTACCCAAATCTTTTTTCTAGAGTTTGATTGCAATGTTGCCTCTGCCTCTCAGTATCTCATTCTACAGATATTTGGATTCATTGGTTGCATAATGTTGCTGTGGTCTTGGGACCAATCTGGTTCCTCTTAAACCTCCTGTCAGATAAATATTTCAATGGTAGCATCACTGAAGCTGATGCAATTTTGACTGCTTTCATTGGTATTGTGGTGTGTTGCCTGGCTTCATTCTGGATCAGGTCTCATCTAAGACCCAGGATGCCTGTTCAGCCCATCCCTTTGTCTGGGTTCTTTCCTCTCCAGTAACTGATCTCTATGATTTGGAATAATGTGTAACTGTTGAGGATGGCATACCTCCTCTTGGCTCCAGTTCCCAGCACCTCTGCTGAAGTTTTCAAAGCATCCAGGAACATTCTTTGGCTTTTGACTGGTACCCCTGTTTCAGCCATTCATGGGTATTTTCCATATATTTTTACTCTTTTTCTCTGGGCATCCCCTCTGATTGACAATCCCAGCACTCCTTTAGGCTGCATCCTGACAGCACTTACTGTCAGGATGGGAACCAGAATCTCTGAGCCCAGTACAGTAGTTTTAAAAGCTATGTCAACAAACAAAAATAATTCATATTTAAACAAAATTAAAAATAAACAAATTTATATCAGTTTACAATAGATTTGGGTTCATTTCAATTTTATTTAAATCTGAATTATTTTTGCTTGTTGCCATAGCTTTTAAAACTGCTGTACTTCTTTCTTACATAGGTAATCTTGTAAAAGAGGCTGTTTAATAAGAATTTTATTGGCTCAACTCTTAGATGGATTGAGAATTCTTAACAGTGTTTTTTTTGTTTATTTTACTTGTTTCATTTTATTTATTCTAGCATCCTATTTATGGTCATGTGTAAAATTTTGCTGTGTATCTTTCTATGCCAATTTGCCCATTTTTGATGTTTTAAAATCTTACATTTCCTTAGGTAATGCTGATAGCCATTACTTAAGTAGGTCACTGTAGTTCTAAAACTTTATTGGTTTAAAAATAAAGCTTTAGATGAGTCTAGAAGAGTGTAAACCGCTCACTATTTTGTTGGATTTTAACTTTGAATAGGTCTTATAAAAAGTTTTTTGTACTCAGGGTTAGTACAGAAACTTTAACGTATAACTGGCGCTAAAGATCATCATGATTTTAGACATGGTATGCTTTACTTTTTTTGTTAAAGTATGAATATTTAAGAAACACTTTATGGGCATTGATAAAGGAAAGAGAGTATCAATAAGATGAAAGATTGCAAGTTAGATAAAATTTATGGAAGGTGCTTGCAAGAGAACTTCACCTTGTATTTGGCGCTTGTCTAATTTGATATCAAAGCATTTGGCGTGAAATGAGTTATGGAACCCCCGCTACACAATCCAGGTGACTCTTAGACTTTTTATCATTTTTCTTGGAGCATCGTCCTGGAACAAAGCAAATTATGCGTTGATGATTCATTGTTCAGACGTCATTGTCTCATTCAAATTTTACATTTGTTTTTTAAATTTAAAGCAACCGGATTTATACAATGAGTAAATTAGAGCATCCAGCTTGAATAATTTTTGAGGTCATAGTGGAAAGAATTGCGCCCTGCTCGGCACAGGGAAGCCTTTTGGAATATTTGAACAAGGCATTCCATACATGACAACATCAGTCCTATGGTTTTAGGATGGAGGGGCACATTTTTAAATCGAAATAAATTATTTAAATATTAACAAAAAATTGCATTCTTCCCAGCCTTGGTTAACCCGTTTTTTGTTTTAAATCCAGCCAATCATTCATCATACCAAGCTTCTTAGTTGAACTTAATATATTAATTATTTACAGAAGACCAGATTTATTTGATTCTCTTAAATGATTTAGCAGCTCAGCAAAAAATCCTTTCTCTCTTGACTCGCTATGAAAATACACACACGAGATCTTCAACACCAGCAGGAGCTACTTGCCTTTTACTACCCTGATGTCCCTGAATATGTGTGCCGCTTGGGGCGCCCTCTCTCTCCTGATGCCTCCATCTTTCTGTCTGAGAGAGGCTTTGGGTTTTATGTATGCTGCAGCAAAGTGTATGGTACTCCTGCCAAAGCACTTGAATACTGGCTTGAGCTTCACTTCATACCTTTCAAGAGCAACATGAATGTTATCACCCCTCATGGACTTATTCCCAGTTTATACTACCCACCCAATCCTTGTAAATCCTCTGCCAACCTCACCAACACAGATATTTTTCTTGTTGCTTATTCTGAGTACTTTTTATCAAACATGAAAAGTTTTCTGTCACTCCCTCAAGATTCCACCCTGCACCCCATACAAAGCCACCCCATGAGTTTAAAAATCCACTTGCTGCAACTCTGGCCATGACTTATGACTTCATTGAAAATGTCCTTGCTGGAAGCAAAGAATATCTTTTGTTGATTTTAGATAGCCCTGATATTACTCTTGGATGTGAAGTATTCAACCACTTAATATACTTTCCCTTTTGGGCCAACTATAGCTACCCTTCCCAACCCAAGGTCATTGCTACTGCACTGCCCTCTGTCCCCTATCCTGTTAAGCTAAGCCACAACTGTGAGGGCCTATATGCCTGTCCTACTCCTGGGTACCAAAAGAGGTACAAGCAACTCAATGGACTCAAATACCATGTAAATATTAGGAAAAGCATTATTAAAGATGTAGAGAATGGGGAGCAACTTTCAACTGAAATTCACAAGTTTGTGGACTGTCCATTTCTTTACTGCAGCTCATCATTTTCAACCCCCAGCGGCCTCATGTACCATCTTCTCAAGAACCATCTAAAGAAGGACCATTTCACCTATGAACAAGGGGATATCCTTTCAAAATATACCTGTTCTTTCTACTCTTTCCGCCGCCCCTTTCCCTCTTCAGATAGGCTCTGCCACCATTACCTTGAATGCCATGTACAACATAGCAGTTTTCTTGAAGACTAGACTCATAACATCTGGATTGAATTTAAATTCCAAATCTAAAGCAATATATGTATTCTTCTGGAATATATCCCTCTTTATAAAATATATTTAAAATTTACAATATATCTAAAACCATGAAAGATCATTTCAATAGCTAAACTAATTCAATACTGCCCCAAATCAACCTTTTTCTATAGTAATACAGTAGTTTTATAATCTGTTGAGATAAATGAAATTGACTCTGTCTAAAAACAAAATTGAAGTGGATCAAAACTATTGCAATTTGACATAAATTCCTTGATTTTTGATTTTGTTTTTAGACTAAGTTGATTTTGTTTATCTCAACGGGTTATAAACCTATTGTATCTGACCCAAACAAAGGGGTGTGTTACAGTAGTTTTGTATCCTTTTGAGATAAACAAAAATATCTAAGCCTAAAATTAAATCAGTTCAGCCAGAACAAAAGTGAAATGGTTCTGCACAAAGGTCAATTATACACAACAAAAGTACCATTTAGCTAGGCCAGGATTACAAATATAGCCAGACACAATAAAATTAAAATCAAATACAAAATTCCAAAAATGAGACTGGAAACAAAAGTAATCTATTTTCAAAACAAAAATAAACCAGTCACATCCTGAAGCAGTCTACATCAACTGATGTATTAGTCAGATAAAAAACATGCAACAATCAGAGATTAAAATAAAATCAGTTGCCAAAAAGATATTTTCAAACATAAAGTACCATATTTTCTGATCATCTGGATTTTTTTTGTGGCTTAGGTTATAAATGATGACTTTCAAGAGTGAATCCACCAAAAAAACCTATTCAGTAAACCACAGTGTTATTATCTATTCCTGTGCTACTAAATCTGGCTACTTAGGTCTGAGAGAATATCTTGAACAGGAGTACACATTTCAAAAAACTAATACTCTGGGAATAATTTGATTTTCTGTTTTCAATAGATCTTTATCACTTTATTTTTAAATTGGTTTTCACAGGTGATAATAACTTTGATATTGTGAAGGAGCAGGGGCAACTGCAAGCTCAGGCTACTGAGCAAGGGGGCACATCTGCTATGGCCCTGTGTACACCCAACTCAACTCAAGTCTCAAGAAGGGGGAGCTGTATACTTAGCCAAGACCAGCACCAGGTTCATTTTTCAACAACCAATATGAGGTCTCCAAAGACCAGGCTTAACCTGAGCCCATGCAACATGTGAAAACCCAGGCAACTATGCCTCTCTTTCCCCTTAATTCTGCCATCCCACATCAATTCAAGACAACGTAATCAAGCCTACCCCAATGCGGGTTTCAGTATGACAAGTGTGCCTCCCAATTGATAGCTGATAACCAATGGAATTTTCAAGAATATGCCGAACCTCAATAAAAGTGATATGACCTTTGCAAAAATTGCATCCACCTATAATTCTCCTAGGCAGCGGTCAGGCTAGAATTTTGGGCTCTCACAAAGGGAGGCGTCATAAAGATTATCAAGCAGCAGAAGAAGCCGCTGGATTTCCAGCTTATGGATGCCTAACCCATCAAACGTGATCTTCTCCTATATTACTCATATCTCCAGATGACTTAGATCAGACAGCTACTTGGGCTTCACAGCATCTTTATTGTCTACTGCACTGCACAGCTCTGGATGCATGGGCTTGTTGTTGGCATCCTAGTTCTGGCCAACCCTGCTAGTGATAAATGAAATAGTGACAATTATTTCCATACAACCCAGGGATCAGTGCCACAACTACCTGTTGCCTACCCAGTATTACAGGCAATGTCAAATTATATATCCAATTACAAATTGATGTTACATGACCAGGAATATGGTATATTGGGGGGAAAAGAACACTACTGAAAGTAAAAAAAGCAGAAGCAGAAGCAGGGCACTGCATTAGTGCATTCCTGGAAGCTTTTCAAAAACAGACAGTTTTCTACCAACCCTAATCTAGCTACACTGATGAATACACATACAAAGATTTCTCTTGGGCCTGCTTGATACCTGGAGCTCAGCCAATTTCAAATACCAAATATTCCTGAGCCATTAAATGAAATGCTGTAAAGAGTAACCAGAGAAGGTTTGAGCAGGTGGGCACAATGTTACAATATTTCCTTCCAGCCATGACAATATAAATTTGGGAGATGTGTTGCTCTACAACATTGCAGACAAGATCAGAAATGCAAACCCAAGACGTTCAATCAGATGCTTTTTGCTTCCCACAACCAAACTGGGCTATTCAAATGTTATAAGGTTGCAGACATATTTACTAATCTGGCCCTGAAATCCCACATAAGTAACCAATCATCTAAGGCACACAGCTTTTCCCTTGAAGTCTCTGATATACCAGCCAATCACAGTGGTTCTCAAGCAGGATTATGATATCATACATAAACCAATTTTTTCAAGAAAGTCAAGGCATTCATGCACCCCCAGTACCTCCCACTACTCTAGTCCCCAGTCAACTCTCCCACCCTAACAAAGACCAACCACCCACACACAAAGTCAGTACCCTCCCCGCCAACCAACTAGTTTTCTTTCTCTGCCCCATATTTTTTCAAATAAAGTTAACTTCCTAAGAAATTTTTTATTTAATTGAAAAATAAGAATTACTTTGGTTTTTAGGATTTTTTAATGTGGTAATATATTAAAGACAATTAATTATAGTGCTGATTGATATAATAACAGTATGAGTTTAGTACAGCTGATTCAACATTTGTTTATATTAAAAGTTAATCTTTGGGTTATGATCCAATTAAGTGAATTTAAGAAAGTAAAAAAGGATGTGTTGGGTTCCTGTGAAGTTCATGTCCACCAGTCCCCAAAGTGTGTCCTAAATTGTAGCCAGGAACCAGCTGGAAGGGGTTGTTATACTCTAGTAAGGGAAAATATATCTCAGAAACTATGTATAAGGGTCAAAATGGGCTTTTATCTACTCTCAGAAGGAAGATCCCCTTAGAAACCTTCTGGTATATGGCCTGGGGGGTCAGAGAAACAATATGGATTTGCCAATAATTGGAGTCCTCCAACAATATCTTGGACTCCTTGTACTTGGACTTGGGCTCCTGAACCTTGGTCTTGGGCTCCTGCGCTTTGGTCTTGGGATCCTTCATATTTATCTTGGGCTCCTGTGTTCTGTTCTAGCTCTGTTTCCTTATCCTTAGCTCTGGATTTGTTTAGCTGGGGCTTCTGCATCTTTAGCTTGGTCTTTAGCTCCTTCTGTAGTCCTTGTGGGATTTTTAATCTACTTGATCCAGCCCTTGAAGAGCCTCAGATAGCTTCCCCTTTTATAGATCCTTGTTTCAGTCCAAACTTTCTCTCAGAACTCTTGTTTTCCAAATCTTAAACTATCCAGTTTTCCTCTCTCTACAATATATTAAACTTAATACCTTACTTCAGCCAATGAAAGCCTTGAAATTTTTGCTTTTGCTCCTCATTTTTTAGGCTTTAACTCTCAAGTTAAAGCCCTCAAAACATTGATTAAATAAACTCTGGCTTGCAGCCAATCAGGCGCCTTAATTCAAATGTTTTGCCCAAAAAGTTTGCCCAGATGACTTGCTCTTGATTATGGTTTGAACCTAAAGCTGTCTCGCTCCAGGTAAACAACTGCTCTGTGTTTCACACGGCTTTGCCGTAATTTCTGTCACATTTCTCTGGCAAATCTCAAGCACTTCCGCCTATGTTTTACATAGGGGATTTTCAAACCATCAATTTTACAATGTTTCTCTGTATTTCCCCGCATTTTCTTCAGTATTTTGTGCCTTTGAACTTGCCCGTTGCTTGCCTTTCATCTCTTCTAGTTGTTCTTGGCAAAATTTGCTTATTTGCCCTCACGGTTTCTCTGTTATATTTCTGTCCTCTCCTCAGCTTCTTTTACTTAATCAACTCTTAATAAATCTACAGTGTAAACACTGTAAATATTTTCTTATTCTCTTTCTTTTAAACATATGATATTTAATACAATCTTTTTATCATATCTTTGGCAACATATAATCATCATTTAACCACTTCTTTTCTTATTATTTACTCTCTTAAAAACCAAAATTAGCATTCTAGCTTATGTATTCAATCTGACTAGTCCTTCTAAGTCATTTTTCAGCTCCATAGCTAGTCCTGCACTATCATCTTCTGGTTCTTCAGCCAGTCCTTCAACCATATCTTTCAGCTCTTCAACTCAGCCAGCACTCAATCCATCTTAGTCATCAACCAGCCTATTCCTGTCTCCAAACATCTCATTCTTATCATCAGTTCTCTAGCTTTCCTAAATCATGATCAGCTACTCCTTCATCATGATCCTGTTTTTCAAACTTCAACATGAACCAACAGTCCCTCAACTAGTCTTTGCTGTGATCATACAGTTCTTCTTACTAGTCTTCTCTGCTGATCCCATACTGTGAACCACATTAGTTCTTTATCTCAGTCCCTGTTACCAGAACCTGTAGACCCAGGCATTAGTCTACATTAAACTGGCGTTTAACTTGGCCCTTGCAAGTGGCAATCCACCTAGGCCATCCAACCATAGATCAATAAAGTCTATGCTGTTGTTTCTACTCACCCAGGTGATTAAGTCTGGGCTTTCAGTTGCAAAGTAATCATTTTTACTTCCTAAAGGCCTGATCACACCAAGTTCTGCAGCTGCTTCCCCAAGCAAACCTCCTTGGTGACACCTCTGAGCAAATCCATGCCCTCCAATGCTCACCCTGGGTTCTCCCCAAAGCTCCCATAGGAACATAAACGAGGACACCCTACCAGTCTGTTAGGTAGGATGCTTGCTCACAGACCTCCTGTAAGTGTATCAGGGTATGTAGAGCCCTCAGAGCTCCTCCCCTCCCTGACAGCCTGTACTACCCGCCAGGAGTCCAAAAATTAAAGCCCTGGTAGCCAAGTTATCTACCATGCTGGCACACACTTCTACCCTGGCAGCCTGTATTACCTGCCAGGGTCTAAACTATCTCCAGCCTGAGCAGCACACACTACCCATCAGGCAAGATCACTCCCCGCCCCAAACAGCTAAAGTTCCCTGCTGAGCTATTTCATTCCTCACCCCAAGCAGCCACAGTTCCCTGCTGGGTGAGGACCTCAAGCCCACAGCAGCCAATATCTTCTGCTGGGTGGAGACAACATTTTCCTCTAGTAGACTTTACACCTGCTAGCTAGGCCTTACCTTCCATAGTAGCCATCATTCTCTACTAGGCCTCTACCTGTAACCAACCAACAACACACTTGTCTATCTTCACCATAGTGTCTTTATTTGAAGCCAAATCAACCCTTGCCTGCAAAACCACTTCCATGTGGATCATCACAGGATGAATCATAATATGTAAACATAAACTAAAAAAGTAGAATAAATGTGTAATTCACTACACCACATATACCTGCTCTAAAATAAATATTATACATTTAGTAACTGTGATGAAATTGAATACCAGATATGTAAATCCATTAGTGGTTTTTTGCTTAAAAAATCTAAGCTAATTTTTACTAGTGATCAGGGGTGTAAACCCCAAAATCAAAATTAAGAACACTGGAAGTCAACTCTGCTTAATAATTCTGTTAGTTCAAAGACCAATTTAAGAGGCAATTTGTATGTAAATTTACTAATAGAAATTAAAACCACCAGTGATTGACTCTCTAAAAATAAATTTGGCCAAGTCAATAATTTTTAAGCCAAATACTAATTTTTTAATTAAAACACATCTGCGCTTATATTTTTTATTGTTTACTATTGTATTTTTAATATTAATACAGTAGTTTTAAAATCTATGGCAATATCCAAAAATGCTTCTGATTTAAAATGATTTCAGATCTAAAAAAATTCCAACTATTAGTGTAAAATATGCACTCTGTTAACAGGGATTTTTGGTATTAATGGACAAAATGGGTCAACACAGTAACAAAGTGCTCATATGCCAAATAAAACTATTCAAAATACAAACCAAAATATATGGATTAACAAAAAATAATGTGAGTTGACCTTCAGTGTACACATGCTTACTATGTAAATCTGTGACAAAATACACTCACATGTGGTGAGTCAAAACTCAAACAAAAAACACAATAGCAACTCAACATTTAAACAAAAACACTTGATTGTTGTGAACAATGTATTGTAATCAAGAATGATACAATGGTACTGTAAATTTAGAGCCTAAGCATAAAAATGTGGGATTGTCAAATCCTTGGCTCAAATTTCAAATCACTTTTGCAGGCAACTCAGCTGAGTGGAAATTAAATAATTAATAAAATCAACCATTTAATTTGACTTTTTTTGATTTATTTATATTGGCAAATTCTGAATCCCTTGGGCAGATAACACAACAAACAAAAGACAAAACACAACAAAAAAATGTGGGATACATGAAGCAGAAATGCAGGATTCTAATTTATGATTTGGTATTTCCTGTAAGTCTAATGAATCATAGACAACATGGAAAAATTAACAAATCCTGAATTGCAGAATTGTCAAATCTAAGAACCAATTTTCAAATAAAAATGAGGTAAATTTGAAATAAATATAATTTATGGGTGTTTTAAAAAGGATGCTAAAGGATATAGAGTGGATTTGTGCTAATTATTTTAGGAATCATAGGCATTCTCAAAAATCACCCTATTCCATTTTAGGACAACTAAAATTTAGATTCTTGATTACAGTAGATTTTTACAAACGCTAATAATAAAATAGAACTATATATTACAATCTAATTTATCATGTTGTCTTTTACTTGATGTGTAGTAGAACATTTGCTTTTGATACTGTGCTTGTGTTTAATTGGATTGTTTCACCTCCAGTTGCCTTGGCAATAGAAATCAAGTTTCCTCCCTGAGACCAGCTGTGGTTGCAGAGGCAACTTGATTTCCTATTGCCAAGGCAACCGGAGGTGAAACTATCCAATTAAATGCAAGCACGTTATCAACAGCAAATGAACTATCAACACATCAAGGAAAAGACAATGTGATAAAATAGATTGTAATATATAATTCAATTTTATTATTAGAGTTTTCTAAAATTTACTGTAATCAAGTATCCTTAATACAGTAGTTTTAAAAGCTATGGCAACAAGCAAAAACAATTCAGATTTAAACAAAATGAGGTCAGATTTAAACAAAATTAAAAATAAATGAATTTATATTGATTTACAATAGATTTGGTTTCATTTCAATTTTTCTTAAATCTGAATTCATTCTGTTTATTTCCATAGATTTTTAAAGCTACTGTAGCAATACATGAATACATAGTGTAGTAAACTGATGGTTTATCTTTCCCCCTCCTTTCTTCCTTGAAAAGAAGTTTTATGGCCCTGGCTACGCCAGGGGCCAAAAAATGTTTAAAAAATTTCTGCGTCATCAGGAGGGTAGCTCATATATCCTTATATGGGTTTGTGGTTGCTATATTAGTGATTTAGAGTGCAGAATATTGCATCATTTCCAGTTTAGTCAATTTTACATATCACTCAATTTCATGTCTAAGCATGGTTGTTGAGATTGGATTTTTCATTTGATTTTATCCAGAGTGGAGCTTCTTGATTTGGGTTGATTTGTCCTAGTTTCTTACTGTACATTCAATTTGGATTCCAGTTACTGCAATTAATATCTGGGTTTACTAGTGGTATTCAAAAGTGATTTGGAATTTGGTTCTTGGATTTGAAAATCCTGCAATTCCAAAAAACATAGTAAACTTAATGAAAATGGTTAATGGATTCAAAGGCTTCAAATCCAATTCCAGTTAATTCTTTTTGTCCATTAGAAATATGCAGTTTGACTTGAACTTTGCAAAGTGTCTATGAGTTCCTGCATTTTAAAAATACAAATAAAAATACAAAAAATTCAATTTAATTAAAAAAGGCTATCCTGCAACAGTGTTTCAAAATTTTGACCAAGTATTTGACAATCCCACATATTTATGTTCAGGTTCTGAATTTACAGTATCTTAAATAAGGCACAGGATCTGAAACATTTTTTTATAAAAATATTGTGTTGGGTGTTTGAATTTGGCATAAAAACTGGGAAACAGGTGTGTGACAGATCCAGGAAATTCATGCTTGCTTTTTCATTATCCTGGTCTGACTCTTTTATGGTTTGACAGGGAATCCTTTAGGTAAGCTTTGATGAGCTTGGATTCCAGGCAAGCAATATTGACGTTAAACTTGTCGCCATCTGGTGATCACTTCCACGTTTTTTACTTCCCATAGTCTTAGCTGCAGACCATCTCTTTCATTCCATGGTAGTCTTCTTTCAGTTAAAAGCCAAAAACATAAAGCATAAAAAGATTGAGGGGAAAGCAACCATTGTCACAATAAGCATCATTTTTTATTAATTATTATCATGTTTTCATTATATACCAATTGGAGTACATTTGGCTGAAAACCCCTCTGGTTCCAGAATCACACCTGGATTCCTATCACATGGTTTATGACATAACAGCGTCATCAAATCCAGATCTTTACCAAAAATATCTTCACACTCTTAACCTATAAGAATGTGCCATAATACATTCCAGAATCACCTGGTTCTTTCTGTGGAAATGCATTGCTTTGCTTGAAGCATTCCGGATTTCTGGCACCAAAATCCTGTGGAATATATGCATTCCTGATCCAAGCTATCCTTGTTCCAACTGGGAACCAGCTGATCAATCCTGAATGTATAGACACTATTGTCTACATATAGCTGTTTTTCTGCATTTAATGGTTTTTTGCGTTAAAACCCCATTAAAACGCTTTGAAACTCAAACCAGGCGCCACCACGGCGCCCAGGAACTTTCCCAGGCGGCACCCCAGCGCCTGAAAAAATTGATAGCGGCGCCTTGGCGCTTTGCAAATCCATTAGGCGGCGCCTTGGCGCTTTTTTGAACCACTATTCAGGGGTTTACTTTTGGCTAACCTTAACCAAACTTCTTGACACAGTCAAGGCAATTAAATAATATAATCAAATCCTCATTAATTATATTCCAAGCATATATTAATTAACCTTCCCAGTTAATTAATCCGTTTGAAGACAACAAGTCTTTACTTGACACAGTCAAGTCCATTTCAGCCCTATGGGTAAATCCCCATTAATCATATTCCAGGGTATATATATTAATTAATCTTCCCAGTTAATCAATCAGTTTAAGACACCTAGTCTTTACTTGACACAGTCAAGTTCATTTCAGCCCTATGATTAAATTCTCATCAATCATATTCCAGGGTATCAATTAATTAACCTTCCCAGTTAATCAATCACGTTTGAGACACCTAGCCTCATAATCTGAATCATTCAGATTATTCATTACGGCCCTCAATTAGTACAGCCTAATTGATTCCTGGGTATCATTACTACGCTGGAAAGTCTCTCTAAGGCCAATCCTATTGTTTTGAATTTCAACCTATGAAATTCATCACAATTCAACCTCTTTGTGAAACCACAGCCCAATGTGACTGTAGTACAATCACAAGGTGGAAATTATTTCAGGTATCCTAAAACAGGCGTTGTAAACCCAAAAACAACTAACCAAGAAAAAAAATCTATAATTGGGATATTGGGTGGGGAAAACTCTAATTAAATATCCATATTCAAATAAAAAGCAAAAAGTAAAAACCAGTGTGTTTTTAATTGAGTTTTATTTAATATTTTATTAAATTTTTAAAAGTAACAAACACAACAACAGAGTAACAATGCACCTGTTGTGTGCTGCGGTTGTGGTTGCCCCGCAGGTCAAAAAATTGAGTCAGCGCAATGCAAGTGTCTACTCAGGAAGATACCAGGAGAGGAGAGTTTAATAGTGATGTTGCACTGACACAACAGGTTCAAGGAGCACAACATGCAAGGGTGCAGAGCATCAACTCTAGGGTCCCTGAGCTGACCCAAAAGCCCACTAAGGTATCAACTACTAATAAAGTTAACAACAAAGAGGTAGAACTTACTTTGTTTGTTTTTGACCCCGTCTACCGCCAGGAATTGGTCTTGTCAGCCATAATGGAGAAGGGTAAGCCTGTGATTGACATCTCATTGAGCTCTACATCAGTGATGGCAACCAGGAAGGCAATGATAAGACTGAGTTTTATAGAACCATAGAGGGTCAGTTAGTGTCAAAGAAGGTTGTGGCCTTCTACAACAAGGTGCCCATGCCTTGTGTGCCAGTCCCTGAACAGGATCCCAGATCAACCAACCCATCAAGGCCTCCCAGAAGCTCATTTTTGTACATCAAGTGCATCATTCTTCTCAGCTTATGCAGGAATCTGGGAAATACAATTTGGCTGCAGCCCTTGTTGGGTTGGATCCCAAATATGAAATCAAGGTATTCAACAAGTAAATTATACTGGCTAAGTTCTTGCCATAAAAAAATCCTTGCACATTTCTACCATGCTCACCAGGGAGCACAAATAGGCAATCTGCCAGTGGATTAATCAAGACTGACGTCTTTGACTAGAAAATATACAGTCAATGGTCAATTCCTCTTTTGGGGTTGAGGCTTTCATTTCTTTTTTCTACCATGTGGTCAAGGGTCTGCGGTTTTTATGGAAAAAACTTGGGGTATCTTCATATAACCAAAATAGCCCTTCCAAAATTGATGTCCAGAAAAATACACTGAGGCATAAACTGCCCTCAAAGCCAAGGAGACAGTTGAATTCTATTAAATTGATGAATTAGCATTCATCTTGTCTCTACAAAATGCCTATGGCTATTTCCCCAAAGGCTCCAATGATGGGGTAGCTTGATGTGCTGATATATAAAAGTCATTGAACACCTGGAGGCGGTGCTGCCAGACTGTGTCTCCAATATTAAATAACACTACATTGGCAAGATGGATATCTGAGTGGCTGGCTGGGTGCACTGAGGCCTGGTGCTTATGTCCTTAGATTGATTTGAGGGAAGTGAAGCTATCCTCTATCTCATTGATCAAGAAAACCTGATAGGATGAATTCAATTTATCCCAAGAGGCCAGCTATTCACTGAGGATATGACTATACTCATAGCCATTGGTGTAATTAGGGTTTGTCTGATAGTAGACAAAACCTGTGGTGCAGGGTGCCACTCCTCGCTATTACATGGTAGGACTCTTTCTTTATTTGGAAAAGTATAAGGGGAACTGCTGCCCTTTTTTATATTTTACGTCAAAGAGTAACCCTCCAAATCATATAAGGGCATTTCCAATTAGAGACTAATTGACACACCTGCAGCTGGCTGCAGATGGGTCAGAGAGTGACCCATCAGAGTGGTTTTTAATATGGCAACTAGTGACCAATCAATGCATCTGCAGCTAGCTGCAGATGCATCAATGATCAACCCATTGCTTGCACTCACTATGTAATTTGGTATATTGCCCTTCCGCCCCTTTTGCCAAACATAGACCCTAAGGAAAGTAGTCTGAAACCCTATTCTACACCCAGTTCCCCAAAGACAGCCCTAATATTACTGCAACCAACTGAACCCAGATCACATGTCTAAATGTTCAATTCTCACCCAATCTAAGCCATTACCTTCTGAATATTCCCCAAAATGTTTCAGCTCTTCAAGAATAGCTTAGTGTCTGTCAGTCTAGACTTTTAGTCAGTTTGACTCATCCTTTCCCTTTCCTTTCCTCCTCAAACTATAAAAGACCCCCAAAAGGCCCCCAATAAAGACAATCATTTACCATACAAACATAACCAACATCTTTAAATTATTAGATTAATTGCTGAGCCCACAAATAGAGTTTCTGTTGAGTAAGAAGATACTAGTCCTGTTGTGTTCCCAGTTGCTGCTCAGCTACACCCAACCCACCCTTAGAACCCTTGAGCACCACATTTTCTGGTGCTTACTACAGGGGTATCTGCCACTGCCCTTTGCACCACTGCCAGAGACCTCTAGTTCAGGGACCAAACCTGCGACCCCAAAACCATGGACTGTCCAAGCTGCTCCATTGCAAATTACGCTTGCTGCAACACCAGTCCCCTGCGCCCTGTCTGCCCAACGCCTGCACACAGAGGTTGGGGTTGGCCCTGTAATGCTGATTGAGTCCCAACTCCCACCAAAGCCCCCCACCCCAAAGGTCAAGTTGTCCCTAATGCAGAAGTTCCTCAACTACCTATAGAGGTTGAGGGACCCACTGCTCCAACCTCTGATCTTCCCCCACGCGCCCAGATCAAAACTCACCCTTTAGTCTCTGCCCCTACTGTCCCCCAAACTGTTGAACCCCCAAGATGGCGCTCAGCTTTAGTCTGCCCGCAAAGCCCCTCTCCTGCCTCGGACAAAGACCCCACAGAGGACTTCTTTGAGGTAGATGAAGAACCTCCTGCCAACCTTCCTTGGACCTCATCCCGGTCATCTACATCAAGTGGAGACCATTGCCCCCTAGGGCTCTGTCTGGAAACCCCGCACCCCCTCCCCAAAGACGTCAGACCCTTGAGCACCTAGCTCTTGTGCACTGTTTGTCTCAAGCATAGAGCCTCTACCTGTCCCCACTGCTCCTCCATCTTACCAATCCATCCCCAGTGCCCCCCACTTCCAATGCACTAAGTTGTCCACCCTGGTCCCTCTGACAACCCCACCATATCAGATATGGAACACATCTGCCGGTTCCTGGGTGAGAATGGGGATGTTCTTACTTCATGGCCATAGACAACACCAAGAGGATCAAGGCCAGTTTGATCCAGTTCAACCACCCCATGATAACTGCTCTGTTAAATTGGCTAGAGCAACAACACATTAACATTGAGCAAACAATCATGGCCCTGAACCAACTAAGGGATTACACTGAGGCAGCAATAAACCCTCTTCAAGACCAACTCCATAAGATATGATATGAGCATGAGGTTCTTGGAGCCCTACACTCAGACACAGTAACCATTGCTCAATAGATAACTGAAGATAACTCCTCCCTTCAACAGCAGGTGATCCAACCCTTGGTAGAAGAAGTGGCCAACCTTAAAGGCCACTCAACCCAGCATGACGTGGATATCGGTGACATTCAGGTCCAGCTAACAGATATCCAAGAGGCCTGCAACCAATGGGCGGGGAATGCCGCGTCCAGAGACAACCAGGACCAAGACAACCTAGAGGCCCTGAAGAATGACCTTGACCTACTCCATCATGATCTTACGCAGACTTGGTAAGACTTGGATGTTGTAGGAACTGACAGCAATGCACCCTATTCTAAGCTGGAAGCGCTCCAGTCAGACCAGGTTGCATTCAAATCACAAACTGAGGCCAATCAGAACAAGAACATGGGTCTCATCCAGCAACTGACAACCCAAATTAAGCGCGTCCAACAGGAGTTTACCATCCTGACTCAGAAGCAGGAAGCCCATGCCATTACTTACGATAAGGAACTCTGCACCCTTAAGGAGAAGGACACTAGACTCAAGTTGCTTATCTCAAAATTGACTGATAGATTTAACTCAATGAATATAGGGGCATCAGGTAGTACACAACCAAGCCCCACATCCACCACTGCCTCTGCCTCAGACAAAGTAGTGTGTTCTTTCCTGGAGTCAGTAGAAACTACTACACCTTCTTCCAGCACTCACCCAGTTGGAGAAACATATCAAAGTTTCCCCTGGGCCACATAAGGAGTTACCTCCCCTGTCAGCCCCCTTACAACCCATTCCATATATCTTGACCCCAGGACCAACCTCAGTACCCACTATCCCCACTCAAAAGCCTGGAGAGCACCTCCCAACACTCCACCACTGACCCATGCTAATGAACTTAGGGCAAACCCTGCAATTGCATGCTGGGAGACCCTCCAAATCCTGGGCACTCACATCCTCAACAATACCCTTGGTGGCTTCCCCCTTCTGGGTACTCAGGCCCTAACCCTCAGCCATACCCACAATAGGGGTCTTTCTTTCAGCCAAATTATCCTTATGGGGCCTACAGCCCTACCAGGTCTTTGCTCCTGCCTTGTGGTTATCCCAGAGCCTTCTCTGGAGGGCCCCCTGGCCCACCAGGACCCCCACTGGGCTGCCCCTC
Organism: Entomophthora muscae; assembly: GCA_014839935.2. NCBI lineage: Eukaryota > Fungi > Entomophthoromycota > Entomophthoromycetes > Entomophthorales > Entomophthoraceae > Entomophthora > Entomophthora muscae. The sequence continues at coordinate 118,825 of QTSX02007310.1, read as the reverse complement.
AGGACCGCCTGGACCTCCAGAACTGCCATATAGGCCCCCAGGACCAGCCCATACCAACTCTGGTCTATTTTCATGGGACTCTCATTCAAACTCTGTCCCCAGCCTCAAGTTAAACACCAAGTTCAAGCCAGGAGGCCCCATCAACATTCACGTCTTTCTCAAAGGGTTCAAGCTCATGACCAGAGACAGCCCAGAGCCAGTTGCTTGTGCCAAACTGCTAAATAGTCTAGACAAAACTGCTTTCTCTACCAGGGTTGCCTCTCTTAGTGGAGGGGAGGGGTCTTACAAGGAAATTAAAAATATCCTTGAAGATACCTATGGGTGCCCTGAACAGCTAGAGGACAAGAAAGCCAATTTCTTGACTATCTCTCTGAAGAAAGATGAGTTGCTTCCAGAATTTGGTAGAAGATTTAGGGTTGAGGCACAAACCTTAATGTCTATCAACTTCCTGACTCCCAGAGAAGCAGCAACAGCTCTTCTCTATGCAATTTGCCCCTTCCCACACTTGTCTGTCTTCCATCCACAGCTGTTGACACCTACTTCAACTCAGGCAGTACTTTGCATAGCTGCCTTCCTCCAGCAACATACTCTATTCCAGGCTCCACGTCATGTGTACCCTTCCTGCTGGGTAATGAATGGGGTAGAGGAATATGAAGAGGAGGATGGTGGAGTCCTCTATGCGGAAAGATGACCCATGGAAGAACAAGAATGATTTAAGTGTGGTCAGAAAAGGGCACTTTGTAAGGAACTGCCCACACTGCCAACTAGACATAAAAGAAGAGCCTGCAGACATAAAACCCAGTGTACATGCCTTGCCCAACATATCACAAGAGGATAGTGCCTTGGAAGGGCCAAAAAACTACTAAGCAGAGTACACAGGAACAGTGTGTCTCTGCCTAGTAAAAAGGTCCCTCCCAATATTCATAGCCCTGACTTGTTAATAATGGCCATGGCTGACCATACACGCGTAAAAGCCTCTACCCAAAAGGAAGTACCCCCCACAAAATAAACCCTTTGAAGGTCAATCCTGCCTTGCCTTACATCCTCCAGGCTCAGATCCTCCAGAAAAACCCACACCACTGTCAGCAACATAACTGAAGCTCTTTCAAAAACTGTGATCACTACTCCATTGAGTGATATTGTCCACATGCTTACCACCCTACAGAAAGCCGTTGAAGAGCTAGAGAAAGGACCCCCCTTGTCTGCTGAGTAGAGGGCGGAAATAGCCTCTTGGTTGGTTCAAGCACATGGGTACAAACTGAGGTATTTGGCATCCCAATTTGTGCTGTCCTGGATAGTGGCGCTCCAACCTTAATCCTATTCTCTCAATTCATCTGTAGGCTCTGTTTCCTGCCAGACGTTGAGTGCAGCCAAACCTTTGGCACAGCAGGCAACAATCCTGCCAGATTCAAAGGCGCATAATTGTTGGCTCCCTTGAAGTTTGGGGACACTGTGGTCACCTGTCCAGCCATAGTCCTGGAAGCCAAGAACTATGATGTATTGATTGGTTCCTCTTTTATGGAGCAGTTGGGGACCACCATAAATCACAAGACTGGCATGTTTCACCTCCTAGGCCAGGAATTCCCACTCCTGACACCTGATGGCCAGCCTATAGTCCCTCCTGAAGTCATGGATCCAATAGGATGCATCCTGCTGGCCTGCCCCTCTGGGATGATAGGGATCCCTTACAAAACCACCTTGACTCAAATAAGAAAGCTCCCAACCACAGTTTGCTACAACAACCCTATCCTGATTTGGTCAAAGGACAGCATAAGTATTCCTCCTAAATCCCAAGCCATCATAGGAACAGGTATCAAGCTACGCATACCTAAAGGGTTGCATGGGGAAATATTGGCACTAGGTTTTCCGCATCCTGGGCTGCCCATGGTTGCAACCCACCTCATCCCAGGGGAGACTACCAAAGAGCTCACTATCCTGGTGGTCAACTCTCACTCCTCCACTCTAGAAATTGGACGCAACTCTGGGGTAGCCTTCCTAAAAGTTGCCTCAAACAGATTTATTTCCTCTGCCTATACTATTGGATTGCTGTATGAACTAGGATTACCAAACCCTGGTCACAACCTAATAGCACCCAACCTACAAGATGAACAAGATTGGGGACATAGTCCTGAAATAGAAGGAGAAGTTCCTGGAGCTCATCAAGAAGTATGAGTATCTTTTTGCCAACTCTAACGCCAAGCTGGGCTGCGCTAATAACTGCTTCCATAAAGTCAACACAGGGGAAGCACAGCCCCTATTCCAGACTGTGTACCGTCAATCCCCTGTGGCTAATTGGATAATCCAACAGGAAGTTGATAAACTATTGGAAGGAGGTCTTTTAGTATCATCCAAAAGTCCCTGGGCCAGCCCTTTTCTCCTGGTAAAGAAGAAAGATGGAACCAATTGAGTGGTAATTGACTACAGGAAGTTGAACACCATCTTCAAGAAAGACAGGTATCCCCTACCTTGGATTGATGACACTCTGGATAAGCTGGGGGGTGCAAAGTTCTTCTCAGCCATGGATCTTGTAGCAGGCTACTGGCAGATATCTATGGAAGTCAAAGACCAGGAGAAATGTGCCATTTTGACTGTGGACGGTCTGTACCAACCAACCCAGATGCTGCAAGGACTAGCCAACGCCCTGGCCACTTTCCAAAGGCTAATGGACACCACCTTCTGCAACCTAAAGTCCATCTGTGTCCTTGTATATTTAGATGACATCAATGTGTACTCAAAAAGCTTTGAGGACCATCTTAGAGACTTAGAGCAGGTCTTCATTAGGCTAGACAAGATAGGGATGAAACTCAAGCCAAAGAAGTGTCAATTCTTTAAGGAAAACCTTGAGTTCCTAGGTCATGTCATTAATAAGAAAGGCATTGCTCCTATTCCAACCAAGGTAACAGCTATCTCTAAACTTGCTGCCCCCACCACTGTCAAGGACCTGCAATGCTTCCTTGGTATGGTTGGCTACTATTTCCAATTTATAGAGGCATTTGCCAATCTGGCCCAACTCCGTCTTCTGCCTTCTAAAAAAGGATGTAGAATTTGTATGGGACCACAATTGCCAAATTGGGTTTGAGGCGCTCAAGCAAGCCTTAGTAGAATACCCGGTTCTGGTGTATCCCAACTTCTCTAAAGAGTTCATTTTGTACACAGATGCTAGTTTAGTAGCAGTAGTAGTGTTCCTTGTGCAACTGGATGATGAAAGCCACAATCACCATGTTGGATATTTCTCTAGGACCCTGAATATACATGAACAAAACTACTCAGTAACTGAACAAGAGTGCCTAGAAGTCTTATATGGTATTGAAGAGTGCCTCCCCTACCTATATGGGTCCCACTTCAAAGTTGTGACTGATCACTCCTCCCTGAAGTGGCTAGCTAATTTAAAGGACCCCGAGGGGAGACTGGCTTGCTGGGCAGTGAGATTGCAGGCATACAGCTACAAACTTGTATATCGCCCTGGAGCCAAGCACAACAACATTGATGGATTATCTAGACTTCCACTAGTAGCAGCTCTTGCCCCAGAAGGCAACGCCCTGTTTGGCCTAATTCATTTTTCCTCCATATGGGATAGTATCTCCCCTGAGGCCCAGAAAACCCTAGCCAAATTTGCTCATAACACCACAATTAGAGACAGCTGTTTATATAAGGAAGTCAAGGGACATCAACTGCCATACATTTTCTCCTCTTAACGGCTAGCCATATTACAACAATTCCATAACCTAGCCACTGGGCATGCAGGCAAAAAAAACGTATGATGGCAACACTTGCATTGCATTGTTATTGGGAAGGTATGTACACTGACGTATTAGAATTTTGTCAAATTTGCATGACTTGCTCCAAGTATTGTCCCCTACCCAAGGCCACTAGCTATAAACTGCATCCCCCTACCCACGTGTTTCACACAGTTAGCATTGATGTGGTAGGACCAGAGGCCCAAATAAGAGTAGCTGTTGGAATAAATATCTTATTGTAGCCATTGACCATTTCAGCAAATGGGTCAAAGCCAAGGCTATTCCTGCCCCTACGGCCAAGCACACCACCTGATTTGTTCTATCACATATCATTGCCAATCATGGCTGCCCACACACCATCTTGACAGATAATGGGACCAATTTCACCAGCAAACTTCTAGCTGAATTAAACAAGGCTATGGGAATCAAGGATGAAAAATCTACTCTGTATCATCCAGAAACAAATGGCTCTGTTGAGCAAGTTAAAGGCACCCTAATGACTATCCTCAAAAGGCTCATCCTAGATTTGGGCTAGTCTTGGGATACTTTAGTCCCCTTGGCACTTATGGCATACTGGTTAACTAATCATACTGCTACTGGTTGCTTCCCCTTAAAGATGTTTTATGGACAACAACCCTCCCTACCTGGACTCCTAGCAACTTGCCAATTGGATCCAGATAGATCCTCTGATGACCACCTGAGAGCCCTCACCAAAGGGTTAATAACTCTGCATCATGAAGGATATAACACTATGAGGACAAATTGGCGTGCTGCATTTGCTTGCAACATAAAGCATTGTCCCAAGCTAGCTTCTATTGAGATTGGCCAACATGTACTTGTCTCCAGGGCTTGGACTTCTGGGCGTCCCCACAAGCCCATCCCAATATTTTCAGGTCCATTTGTGGTAATTGAGAAAATTAGCTTTGATGCATATACAGTTTGACATATTGCTCTTTTGTTGAACTTATCAGAGAGTACATGCCAAGTTCATGAAAGCAGCCCCTGTAGTTGACAAGGAGTCTCCTTGCCCCTTGCCAACTTCTGCCTACATGGGCAACCCTCAATAAGGCCATGTGGCTTTACACAACCTCTGCCTGGCCTCTCTATTATCTCTTCTATATAGGGAAGCAGAGGAAACATTATGTAGGAATATAGAAAGTTGATGAAGAAAGGTATCCTACTATTCCTTCATAGGATCAGGCTGAAGAGACCAATTGTTGGTATAGCCTGCATAAATAAAAAAGTGATTTATCCCAGAAAAAAGGGGAAATATGAATAAATATAAATAAAAAAATAAATATGGTAGAAGAGTAAGGATTTATTCTTGAAGCTGATGAGGGGTCATGAACCCCATGTAATGATTGGTGACCTTGGCGGCCACAAATAAAGGAAACATTTGATCATCATCATAGGCCTCTACACAGTTGCTAATAGGAGCCTGCAGCATCTAATTGTATATGCTGCACTTCTTGGGAGGATGAGTGTCTGGTATAGATGGCAGCTAAGATAAGGTTGTCTTGAATCATGTATTTGTATGATTTGAATCCCTTGGCGGGGCAACCTGTGGATAGCTGAGCCTGTATATTGTCAATAGTGGTAGCTACCTTCTCACAGTGATAGGTTGGCACAATTAGCCAGATTAAAGGATAGAACCAGAGTGATAAGAGCTTGCACCCGCTGGTGGTATAAGTTGGGGTCCAATTCCCTAACCCAGTTGGAAAATAGGCAGTACTGCCGGCTCTGAGACGCCCCATAAAACCCATGGTACAAAAGAACGGGACAAATGTCCTGCTCCACCCCCAAGTCTCCACTGCCAAGATCAAAGAGTTTTGGGCAAAGGTGATGTCCGCCATTTTTAAGGGATGAGTGGCAATCAGCCAGCTGAACTTGGACAAGGTAAACAAAAGGGCATGACGGGTGTTAATAGGCATGGTGTTCTCCATCAAGTGACTTGCCCAAGCGGTGACAGGCCTGGCTACCTGACATCCCAGCCCAAGCTGTGCAATGTTGATGAGATTTGAAGAAGATGGAAGGCGCCCCATGGGAGGCACACGTGCATATGCGTTCACTGAAGAGTTCCTAAACCATACCAAATCCTTGTTTTGGACCAGTTCTAGAATTTGGGCCATTGGCTTGACCTGAAGGGCGGCCCTAACCTCCCAATAGTTGTTCTTAGATTTCTCATTGAGACAGACCGCGTTGATGGCCATCTGGCTGTAAGGACCAAGGACTTGCTCAGAGCAATCAGGAGCATGGTGGGTTATGACCACATTGTCTAATCCCATGTTGTCAAATGTCTCTTCAATGGCCACACAAGGAACCAGGGTGTCCTCAACAGGATTATCCACACCCAAACAATCTGCCGCCTCCAGAGATGTGTGCTGCTGCTCACCAACAAGAGCCTTGGAAGCCGCCTGCACAGCAGCTGCGTCACAAGCAGCCTGGGCCATTACATCCTGCAAAGTTTGCTCATTGTTGGTTGGCAGGGATGCCTCCGCCCGCGGGCCAGGTCACAAAGGCGCTGGCGCTGGGTAGCTGGGGAAGCAGAGCAACTTGGGGGACTGCAATCCTTGGGATTGGGTTGGGAACTGGATTCTTCATGAGCATCAGGTCCTGGGGCACCTAAAAATTTGGGCGCTTTATATTGGGAAGCCTCAAACCCTTTGCCCTCTTCATCTAACTGGAGGTACTGGCGCCCCTCAGTAGCCTGCATCCAACTGGGCGCAATGACAAAGGTTACAGAAGTTAATGGGGCCTGTATTATTTCACGGTCCTCTTCTGGGAGGTCCTGCAAGAGGTGCTCCTCCCTTTCTACTGAGGAGCCCACCCCCTGTTCAAGGGCCTCAAGCTTGGCTTGATGGAGAGCAGTTAGCGCGTCCTGCAGGGAGGCGGAAAATTTGCGGATGTGGCAGGCAGTCAGAAGAAAGTGATATTTTTCAACTATGGGAAACCATTCAGGGTGCCTCTACTTATACTTAATTTTACCCAATTAATTTGGCTTGATGATCATTGGGTGATTTATCATGACTCACCCCTCTATGCTTATTCCCCAATTATCATTAGGCCACTCAACAATTGATTGGCTGCTTTAAATTGGTTCCAGATGAAGATCCACTTGCCATTATGAGGGCCTTGAATTTCCTTTTTTGGATGGTGCTGCATCCTGATCCAGGGGTATGTGGTGCAGGGTGCCACTCCTTGCTATTACCATGGTAGGACTCTTTCTTTATTTGGAAAAATATAAGGGGAACTGCTGCCCTTTTTTGTATTTTACGTTGGAGAGTAACCCTCCAAATAATATAAGGGCATTTTCAATTAGAGACTAATTGACACACCTGCGGCTAGCTGCAGATGCGTCAGAGAGTGACCCATCAGAGTGGTTTTTAATATGGTAATTAGTGACCAATCAATGTATCTGCAGCTAGCTGCAGATGCTCTGATTGGTGACCCATTGGAAGAGAATTTATTAATGGCAATTATTGACCCATCAATGCATCTGCAGCTAGCTGCAGATGCATCAATGATTAACCCATTGCTTGTGCTCACTATGTAATTTGGTATATTTCCCTTCCGCCCCTTTTGCCAAACATGGACCCTAAGGAAAGTATTCTGAAACCCTATTCTACACCCAGTTCCCCAAAGACAGCCCTACTATTGCTGCAACCACCTGACTCCCAGACCACATGTCTAAATTTTCACTTCTCACCTAATCTAAGCCATTCCCTTCTGAATGTTCCCTAAAATGTCTTAGCTCTTCAAGAATAGCTTAGTGTCTGTCAGTCTAGACCTTTATTTGGTATGAATCACCCTTTCCTTTCTCTTTTCTCCTCCAACTATAAAAGACCCCCAAAAGACCCCCAATAAAGACAATCATTTACCATACAAACATAATCAAAAACTTTCAATTCTTAGATTACTTGCAGAGCCCACAAATAGAGGTTCTGTTGAGTAAGAAGATATTAGTCCTGTTGTGTTTCCAGTTGCTGCTCAGCTACACCCAACCCACCCTTAGAACCCTTGAGCACCACAAAACCCTTTGTCAAAACAGCCAGGAATGCACCAATGAAAGTCCCCTGCTTGACCTTCTTCCTTCCTTTTTGGGTGACAGCTTTTCCTTGCTCACCAAAATTGTCAAAAGCTACTGATAGCTTGTAATATGAGATAAAAATGAAGTCATCTGATAGACTTGTTAAGCATTGGACCAGAGTAGACTCAATGGCTGGATTGTATGGGGAATCCTCACTGCCATCCCATTGGTTGCCACCAAAATTGGTCAACACCCTGATCAAAGCCATTTTACCATACATTCAGAGCTGCACCATGTGTTTCAAAACCCAAATGCCATGGTGTGCAAGTTTTTTCTGGACCTGGGTCAAGGGAAGCTTAGGGTCCTGCTGCAGGAGATCAAGCATGATTGGGTATACCTCACTGATCTGAGACTCTTGGTCCTTCTTTGTCTTCTTGGCTATCCCAATCTGGTTCCCCCTTTTCATGAAGTTGTTAAATTCCCACATGATGTTAGCTTGGGTAAATTGCAATTGGCTGGCAATCTGTTGCTAGGTCAGGCCAGCCTAGTTGAGTGCCACAATTTTCTGAAGAATTTGGGCAGTGATTATTCTGTGCTTGAGGCACTGGGCTGCAGGAGCTGAAGTCTGATTGGCTGTAGGGGGGCAGGTTGGCTGATAGCAGGCAGCTGTTCCAAACCAGGGTTGTTATTCTGATTGGCTGGTTGGTTGGAAGCTTGTGCAGGGGTGGGAAAGGGGGCAAGGGCAGAGCTATATGCTAAGTGACTCTCAAACAAGTCAAAGCCATAGGGGCTGGGGGTTAAGTAAAGGTCAGCTTCCTTGTTACCCACATCAAAGATCTGGTGTAAACAAGTGCCTCCACGTTCTGTGCCTCACCTTTACAGAAGCTGCCTTGGCTGCTGCTGTCTTGTTTTCTGGCAATGTCAAAAATGTTGTTATTAAAAACCATTGTAAAAAACCTAGCATAAAATCACCAAAAGTAGAAGTTTAAATTATATAATTTATTTTTACTTTTATTGCAAGTCCATATTTAGAAAGTTCTCAAAACCATTTTATACAAATCAGGAGCCATTAAAATGAATAAAATGCCCTTGTTCCTAAATTGAATAGCTGTTGATTGGCTATTAAACTGTTATTTTTCTATTTTAGGCTGCTCATACTACACATCTTGTGTGACTTCATTTTGTTTTGTGTTTGTGAAATCTTGCTTCTAGATTTTTCTAATTTTGTTTAATTTTAGTTCTTCTGTTGATGGCTTGTATGAATCCTGATTGGATTACAATATATTCTGGAACAGCATCCATCCATTTCACTTGATGTGCCAGCCCATTTTATCTGTGGTTTGAACTACACTGCTTCATGTTTGATATAATTTTTACTGTAGATTCAGAACCTAAAGGTAAAAATGCAAGATTGTCAAATTCTTTTACATGAACTCACTAACTTACTGGAATATTTTTCATCCTTTTATATAAAAAATTAATTTGTTCTAGGATGAAAATTTCTCCATTAAGTTGGTGAGTTCACGCAAAAGAATTTGATAATCCCGCATTTTTACCTTTAGGTTCTGAATTTACAGTATAATGTGTTAGTTAAATTTTTTTATTGTTTGACATCTTGTTTGTTTACCAAAAATATTTAAATTATTTGATTCCTGAATCTTACCTGACTTGGGGTTTGCTTAAATCTGAAAGCATTTTGTTTAAATATGAATTATTTTTGGTCGTTGCCATAGCTTTTAAAACTACTGTACCCACATTTTTAAATTAAGATCCCAAGAACAAATATAATGGATTTTGTGGTATATATATTAATTAACTACCCCCTTGTTTTACATTATGTCTATTCCAGATTGCTAGATCAATTGGCGCCACATAAATTAAGCCTGATTTATTAATAGATTTCATATTTAATTTATAGAAAACAAAAAGTCAACTCCCATATTTTACACTATCTACTTACCACATAATTGGTTTGATATTTAACAAATCAAAGGCATGGATTTAAGCCTAAATTAATAAGTGTTGCACTATGGGTGCTGGTCAACACCCACCAAATCAACACCATATCAGGGTGACTAGCAAAGAAAGCTTCTAAATGTTTTAATATACGCTATAGTAAATAACTCACACCCAGCTCCTCCCTGTATAATAATATTGCTAATAAATACATTTATGCTCATTTTCTTTTATAATATATGTTTTATTTTTGCATATAAAAAACTGCCTTGATTTTGGGTTAACTTTTGAATCTGTTATTAAATTAAGCAAGTTTTATATGTAAAAAACATAGTTATCTTAATTTTTCTGGTTGACTCCAGGCAAAAAAACAGTGAGAATTCAGCTTTATTTTTACTTAACAGTGATAATCTAATTTTTTTCAGCTGTTCAACAGTGCCAAGCTTGACACTTTATAATTTTTTTGGGTGGTTAACCCCTAAAAAAGTATTTTCCCACATAAATAACTTATTTTTTGTAGATATGTTCTATTAAACCCCTAAGACTTTCAATATCTTTTTTATTCATTTTTGCTTTTAAATATCTTTACCTTTAATTTAGTCCTAAGATGTTATTCTTAACCTAAAATCTTTGAATCCTCACTAAGTATCATTTATTTTATATATTATTGAACTTTTTTATCTAAACTTCTTACTTTTATTTTGTTTTATTTACTTTAATTTTCTCTTTTCATCTATCTTTTTTTATTTTATTTTAAAAAATAACCTTTATTTTAGCCAAGTTCAAACAAACAGCCCAAGAAGACTCAGTTCTCTTCCCCCACTGGCTCAAAGGCCACTGCCACCACCACCAAGTATGCAAAAAAAGGCCTCCAAGGTCAAGAATCTCCTCCTCCAACCCCATCCCCCTCACCCATTATCATCCCACCATCACTCTTTCTGTAATAAAACCAACCTTGATCTTACCAATAATCCATTTTATCAATCTGAGGCTGACTCTGAGCCCTTTAAGAAATGCTATTTTAAGAAATCAAAGGCTGCTAAAGAGCCTACTTATTCTTCTGGCAAGGAGCAGAAGGCCTTTAAGCAGGCCTAAAGGAACCCCTCCCATTCTTCCCTGGTGGCTCTTCTCCCTCCCATTTTACTGATTATCAGGAGGAGCCTAAAGGCTACTCAAATAAGTTTAAGGCCACTGGCCACGTGGCTTAGGATACACTGGTTATCCACAACCTTTGTAATATGGATGGGGAGTTCAAAGTCCAAAAGCACTTTTTCTGTGAATAGAAGTCTTGTGGTGCCCGTCTCAACACTGTAAGCTAGGAAAAGGTAACCAATGACATGAGGGAGAGCACCTGTGAGCCCCCTAATCATAAGGATGCTGAAATGATGCATTGTTCAAATAATCCCCACCTTGTCCCACTTCCGTGGCTCTGATATGGCTACCAAGTCTCTCAAGCACCTTAAGTCCAGCAGCCTAAAGTTGATACCAACCCAAGAACAGCTTGTCAAGTTTATTAGCAATAAGTGTATTGCTGCAAATCCCCCCTCTCCCCAAGGCTTCAGACATCCTCTTGGAGCTCACACTCACACATGAGCTTAAGCAGCTCCCAAGTAGAGAGTGCTTCCTCCTATACAACAATGGGCCAACTATCAAGGACCACATAATCTGCTAATCAACTCATCAGAGTATGATGGAGTTGAAAAGGGAGTCAACCTGGATAGTTGATGGTACCTTTGCCACTTGCCCCCAGATGTTCTGCCAGCTCTAGATGATTCATGCCCAGATATACATCCAGGTGATTCTACTTGCCTTCTTTCTTCTCCCTGGGGCCACCAAGGGCATATAAACCCGTGCTTTCTACATCCTTTGCAAAGCACTTTCCCTCCTTCCCCCCCCAACAACAACAATGCCAAGAAGACCCCCCACATACACACCTGCGCTAACCCTCCTGCCGCTGACAAGGACCAGGCCATCCTGTACTCAGAGGAAAAGGTAAAGCCCAGAGCTCTAGGGCCTCACATGTGCATAATGGACTTTGAGCTTTCTCAGTTCAATGCATTTGTGCAGCTGTTTAGCAGGGAGGTGCAGGGGTGCCACTTTTACTTCTGCCAAGCAGTTGCTTGCAATGTGCAGGCCCATGTCAAGCTTAGTAGGTTGAGCCTGAGGGACACTTTGAACACCTGAAAATTTGTGCTGGTACAATTTAGTGCCTTGGCTTTTTAAAGCCAGAGCACACTGCACAGGGGATTGAGGTTCTCTCAAAGGATCCCTACATATCCAAGCATTTGGAGTTCAAGCATTTCCTTGAGTACTTTGAGCCCCAGTGGATTGGGAAGGTTGTCACACAGAGGCAAGGCAAGGCCTGTGCCAAGGCCAGTTGGAATGTTTACCAGGCAGCTGTCAACGGGGAGCTGAAGACCACTTTGGCATAAGAGGCTTATCACAAGCACCTTAAATCCAACTTTGGGGCTTCATCCAAAGTTTAATAAGTTCTTCTCTCTCCTGCAGCATGAGCAAGAGAAAAACTATCTCCAAGCTCAAAGATTTAGACAACCGCGTCCCCCCACCAAGCCTACCATCAAATCCACCCTCTTTACCAAGGCCATCCAGGGTGCAGCCAGGCATAAGTACAAGGCTTCTGAGCTTAAGAAGCGGCTTGAGTTCATTGCAACTGCCCTCCTAGAAGGGGCCAAAATAAAGAAAGGGGAAAGCTGTGACAAATTAACTTGCTTGCTTCTATGTTTTTTACTTTTAATTATTACTTTTTAAATATTTTTAGACAATACTAATTTTTGGTTATATTTGGTAAATTAAAGATGAGTATTTTTAGTTGAAAGTGAATAAAATGTCTTGATTTCTCATAATTTAATGGTAAAACATAGAATATTCAAAGTTGTGCTTATATGAAGTATAAAAAATAAATATTATAATTTTATTATATTTTGTAGTGCTTATAATAACTTAACTTTCTATTTTTTTGTCATATTTGCCTCTTAGGGACAACATCCAAGAGACACAGCAGAAAACCTTTATTATGAAAAGTTTAAGGTTTGAAGCTAGTCTTGGGTTAGTCTTTAGGGAAAAATTAAGGGGATTTATCTTAATTTCCTGGAAAGATTGAAGAGAGTTTCCTTTTATTGAAAAGAAAATAAATAAGCTTGAAGATTATAAAAGCCAAAACAAATGTGAATAAACTTGAATTTATTTAGAGAAAGAATTCTTATATAGTAGACTGGTAGTTGAAATTATTTACTAGATAGACAAGGGGGCTGGTTGTGTTACAAGTTGTACTTGGATCAGAATAACTAAGGTAATACAATACAGAATCTTTTAAGATTCCAGTCAACCCAATATAGAAAAGGAGAAACTGTTAAAGTTAAAATCAAACCCAACCAGGTCTTTGCAAGTATCACACTTTGCAGGCCAAATCAAAATAGAATTAATAGTGCAATTTACAAAAAATAACTTGGTTAATGAATAATTGGTGGCACTCTTATCATGTGCTCATGTTGTATAGGAATCAAACATTTCAAATCCTAAACAGGACATTGCCTGTATAAGCCCTGTGACTGCCATGATGTACATGGATCACATGCAGCTTATCATGATACTTATAATATCATGTTTGCATATCAAATAAACTATCATTCTCCTTTTAATTTCCCTTTAATTGTTTTATATACTCCCAAGAATTATATACTCAGCAGTGATAACAGAAGGTACGCTATCCATATCTATGCAACTTAAAGGAAAAATTCCTCCAAAGAAAATAACCCAGCAGATGGCCCTTACTACTGGCTGTAAAATATATGAAAAAGGACAATAAATCCCCATGGGATACACTACCTTCAACAATATCCTTTTAACTACTGAAAATACAATTTTCTTAGCACCCAAGGAGTTCTAAACCTGCCTCTGATCCAAGATGTACCTGAAATATCCAACATTGCATTTAAACATCTCTGTGTAGCAGAAATTGGGAAATTTTTAGGACTACATCAAGAAAATGCTAACCTCTGGATTCAAAGCACAAAAAACAAGTTCACACAAGTTGGCTACTTCCAAAGACTCTGGGCAAGCAAAAGTGTCTTACAAACCACTGGGACTGCCTCTCAGTTTGTGAGCAGCTGATTTTAACAACACATCAATCATAATGAGGGCTGGGACATGTTCATAAAAGCCTTTTTAGAAAAAAATTCCTAAAAGACTCTGACATAATAATCATGAAAGCACTCAGAACTTTCAAATGACAGGAACCATTGAGGAATGCATTGTAGCATAAAAGGACATCTGAGAATGTGCCCTCAGCAGCATTAATTTTGATAAGCTGGCCCATGAATGGACTTTTATAAAGGACACCTAACTCACATAAGATGCTATTTTTACATGAGCAGATAAAAAACCTTCAATAAACATTCCTGAAAGGAAAGCAAGCTGCCCATAAATCTTAAAAGTTACATGTGAAAACAAGCACAAGGAGAGTCCCTAAAAAAGAAAGAAACTTGTCCTAACAAAAAAGTCAACCAGGACAACAATCTTAACCCTTGGGATGAAATTTCTAATGCCCAGGAAAACCAGATTAGCACTGATGCTTTTTCTGAAGAGAGAAAGAATAAATAGTGCCTAGGTGAGTCTCCCTCTCCAATATTACAAGACTTTTACATAGACCAGGAGGTGGATTTAATCACCATTATCCAATTACCCTCCAACAAACCTATCATGTTTGCCACCAAAATTGGAAATGAACTATAGACTTATTCTTTCTGTTTTTGCATATGTCAAGACATATCACTATTTGATACTGGAGCATACTAATCCCTTGTTGAAAAAATTTGCCAACCTAATTAAATTACCTACAACAAAAGCAGTGTAAATTGGTTAATTATGGCCAACAACAGAAGCACCCTGTAAAGTTACTCCTCCCCCTTAGGCCTCCACTTCAATTCCTGCCAAATGCTTGGGGACCTCCCCCAAATTGTGTTTGAACAATTATCCAAAAAGTTACTGAAAAAGCCCAAGAAAAGCCCTTGAATTAATGCTTGTAGAATTATTTAAAATATGCCCCACCTAACCCACCCAAGAGACACCCCTGGTTAAATATCATGTGCAAGAGCAGACAGGAGTAGTGGTAATTGTGTCAAAAGCATGTTCCTCAATTTTTAGTTGAGTCGGGTTCCCTTTTTGATTCTATACATTCAAAATTTGTCAAGATTTTCCTGCCTTGAGAAATGAACTCATATTTTCTCATATCATTAATCAATTATTTTGGTGACATTTGATCTCCCACCTCAATTACCTCCCCCCCCTTAAATGAATCCAAGAGTTGTAAAAGACCTTGCTTCATTATTCTCTAATCTAATAAAGTTTGAAATTTGTTAGTAAACTGGCCATTTAGTTTTATATGTTGCTTTGTGTGTTCAGTTGATTACATTCCCCCTTTGGCCTCCAAGGAGTTTTTGGAGACAGCTGTTTGGTTTTTTTAAAATCATGTTTTTATTATGGTTGAAAGTATGGCTTTATTTCCTACTAACCTTCTCTCCAATTCTCACACACCCCAGTCAATAGGGAGGCAAAACCCTTCTGGGTCCAAATAGGGGATGTCCAACTACCCTTAGCAGCCCATACTTCCAATACTTAATTAAAATGTAGCACTAGGCTTAGAATGAATGAGGAAGAAAAAGCCTCAATTTGACTGGGACAGTGCCACACTTATCATACAATGAGTATAAGTACATCATTGTTTCTACCCTATACACCTTAACACTCTCATGATAGAGCATATTTTTTTCAAAATTACAAAAATAAAGGAAGAAAAGAACTCCATCAGGATTAATTGAAACAAATGTACATAAAATATCATTCACTTAAAAAGCATAGACTTCTCTCAGGAACAGGAACCCATATGATAACAATTTTCCAATAATTACATTCCATCTTTCAGTCAAAGCATCTAGAATTATTACCTGACATAGTAATACAATAAAAAAATTGACCCCAAATAAAGCATTTCTAAGGCCTAATTCAAATATTGCTTAACACCACAAGAAAATGACACATAAAAGGAGTAATTAAATGAAGCATTATAAAAGGGACTCATAAGACTCTCTAAATCTCTCTTTTGTGCAGATCTTTTCTTTATAGCTAAGAAGGTAGAGAGCTTGACCTTTTTAATAACTACCAAGCACTTATTGAGGTTATAATTAAGAACAGGTATCCCCTGCCCCTAATTAAAAGCCTATTTGATGCTTTAGGGGGATTAAATTATTGATCAAGATTGATATTATTGCAGTATACCATTAAATCAGAGTTAAAAATCCAAGGACATCCCAAAAACAGCATTTCAAACTAAATACAGCTCTTTTGAATCTGTTATCCTAAACGTTGGCACAATCAATGCTCCCAGTACCTTTGTTATATTAATCAATAAAGTGCTTAAGGAGAATATTATGTCATAACTGTGCTGTTTGGTCAGAGTTACAAGGAAAAAATAATTGAAAACTAGATAATATTCTTTATTAGGATATAGAAGTTATATAGTTGCTGTGAGTTGAGACAATAGGAACATGATTATGAAGATCACTTGGTTGGATGATTAGGGGGTCTTGATCCTTGTAATGAGTCAAGCACAGAATTAAGCTCTCCACTGTACAGGGATTGTCGTTTGGCCATGTTGCTGGATTTGGAAATTCAAGTCAACTTCTGCATTTGGCTTTGGGTTGCTGGGGAGTTGGGTTGCAGGTCATGAACCTGTTTAGTCAAACCTTGCCCGGGGTTGACCCTGTTGTTTCAAAAATTAGAAAGCATGTCATAGTTTACCTGGATAATGTCATCATCTACAGATCCACTAAGGAACAACATTGGAAAGGCTTCTGTGTGATACTTCCAAACCTATAAGATAACTAATTAGTTGCCAAACCATCAAAGTGTGGGTTTTTTCCCTCTGAGTTATTTTTTTATAGGGCACATAATCAGTAGAGCATAACTAAATCAGACCCTGGCAAGATAGGATCCATAAATGACATGCCAGCATCTCAGAACAAGAGTAAACTCTGTACCTTCCTGGGAATTATTTTATATGTCAGAAGTTTTATTACAGACTGGGGAGTGTTTACAGCCCCACCATCTAAAATCACTGAAAACCCAATAAATTATGTCTGAAAAATGTTACAAGATCAGCATTTCTGCCAGTTAAAAACTGAAGGTTACTGCACCCATATTACAATATCCCAACCAAAAAGAGATCTATGAACTATAAATAGATGTCTCTAATTACATAATTGATGAAGTGCTCAGAATACAGACAACAGACAAGAATATTTTCACTGTTACATATAAGTCAATAAAACTTTCTAATGGTGAATAAAGAAACCCCATTAATGACAAAGAGATGATAGCTATTGTCCACTGTCTAATGAAGTGACAATGTTATCTGAAAGATGCACAAATATTTAAAGTGTTAACCCACCACAAATCATTAGTTCTCTCAAAACACATCAATATTTCTCACAGAGACAAGCTGAATGAATGAACCTTATCTAGAGGTACTCCATGATCATCAAATACAAATCAGGCAAAAATTCTTACTCCAGATGCCCTATTAAGGCTATAATGTTGATAAGGAGCGTCTTTTAGGGAAGATTCAAATATGGAATTAAGAAAGAAGAGAAGTATATTTTATTGGATAATACTTTAGACTTATATAGACTTGACTGTGGCGGGGATTTAGTTGGATTGAACCTAGGGGTTGGTCATGTGCAAGATGGGTTTGAGCCACTGGATACTTGGACAGTCAGGTGATATTGCTTGGTTACCATTCTTGGTATGTCAAACAGTATATTGGAAGGGGACCAAATTAGGTGATGGCTGGATGTTAAGTAGGTTGGCGGTAGCCAGAATGCTTGTACATCCAGACCCTCAACACCCCTTCTTAAGGGGTTACTCTGGTGCATCAGGAGGGGGCTTTGTTTTCACGGCTGCTGCCTGATGCTCCTGGAGCTGTTTACTAGTTGGAACCAGTCTGGTCAAGTGTTCTCCTTTACTGAGGCAGAGACAGGTTCTGTGGTATTTCTTGATAATTGGGTTTTTGGCACCTTGGAATTTTACTAGATAGGTGTTGTGATCTGGTCTGTAATTGATGACTCTTCCTGGTCCCGGTGTACTGAGTCTAGTTTCTTTCTGTTGCCAGCTAGAACCCAGATGGGGGAGTCAATGGGAAGTGGTTCCTCTGTGGAGGTTACCTTTTGTGTTTTGAGCCTCTTTATTTCTGATATTTTAGCTTTGAGACGGATATGTTGTAGATTTGGTGCTTGTTCTACTGTGGGGGGTTTTCCTGGGGAGATCTTTATATATGGCTGTTTGTTGTGGGTGATTATTTCTGGTTTGTACCCACAGTTTATCTCAAACGGTTAATAGCCTGTTCCTTGATTGGTGCGGACTCGGGATACTAGTAATACATGTTTCACATATAGTGGCCATGTGTCTTTGGCTTTGCCATCCATTATTTTCTCTAGAGTCCTGATAAGGCTGCCGTTGAGGCTTTCCACTCTGCTGTTGGCCTGTATGGAGAGGTTGTGGAGTGTTTAATGTTTTTGGATTTTAAGTTGTCATTTACTACGTGACCTGATAACTTGGTTGCTCCATCAGTTATGATGTAGTCTGGAGTGCTGTATTTGGCTATGATTGCTTTGTTAATGAAACAGTTGATGGTTTCTGCTTTATGGTCCCTTGTTGCCCAGCAGATGGGCCAGTGTGTGGCAAATTTGATAGCTACAATGAAGAAATGTTGGTTTCTTTTGTTTCTGGGAAGGGGCCCACTACGTCCAGTCCCCAAACCTTGAATGGTTTGGGGTCTGGTACTGGGTTGACTGTTGGCTGAGGAGCCTTTGTACTGGTGTATCTCTTGCACACTGTGCACTTTTTCAGAACATCAACTATATCCTGTTTGAGGTTGGGACACTATACTATCTCTTTTAATGTGAGATATAGGTTGTTAGCCTTTGTATGACCTAGTAGGCGGTAATGTCTTAGTATGGTGTCAACTCTTTGTGCAAGTGGGATGTACAGGACATGTATGTCATTAATAATTTGGTGTACAGTGCCATTTGATACATGGAAATACTTTTTGTTCCTTGCTAATGTATCATGGGTCAATTGATGTGTTATGGGGTCTTTCCCTTTGGTTTTATACTCAGTGTTGTAAAGGTTTGGCCAGTCAGGGTCCAGGTGGTCAGGGTGATCTTCTCTAGGCTGGCATAGTCTAGAGAGAGCATCAGCCGTGACCAGCTCTGCCCCCTTTTTGTATTGGATGTCCAAGTTAAGCTGTTCCGGCAAGGACATCCATTTGGCTTGTTGCCGTGTGAGTGTGTTCTGAGTTTTGAAATAGATTAAGGATTTATGGTCAGTTAGTACTTGGGCGTTTAAATGTCCTTCTAGATAAAATCTTCATTTCTTGCATGTGTGATATATTGCTAGCAATTCCTTATCATGTATTGGGTATCTCTGTTCAGTATTAGTTAGTTTTCTGCTTTTGTAACATACTGGCAGGAAGTCTTGCTGCCCTGGCTGGCAGATGCGCAGGACTGTGCCAATGGCAGTGTTGCTGGCATCCAATTCAAGCTCATAGCACCTGTTGCTATTTGAGTATTGCAAGATTAGCACTTTGATCAGAGCTTGCTTTATTAGCTGAAAATTCTTGTCACATTCTGGAGTCAAGATGGCTTTATTTTTGGCATTACCCTTGGTTAAGTCATTGATTGGTGTGGTTAGTTTTCCGCAGTCTTTGATGTATTTTCTTAGGTAAGCTACCATACTGAGAAAGCATCTAACTTGTTTAACAGAGGTGGGGTGTTGCATGTTATTTATGGCTTTAATTTTGTCTGGATCTGCTTTGAGGCCACTGTCAGTGACAATGTGGCCCAAGAACAGAAGTTTATTTTCCATAAATTGGCACTTACTTGGTTTTGCATAAAGTTTGTGCTTTGCGAGTTGATTGAGTGTCTTGCAGACATGTGTGAGATGTTCCTCTTTTGTTTTTGAGAATATGATGATATTGTCAAGGTATCATAATGTATTTGAGAGACCATTTAGTGCTTGATTCATCATGGTGACAAACCTTGCGGGAGCGTTGGTCATCCCAAAGTTCATTACTCTACATTTGAAGGATCCAAATTGTGTACGGAACGCAGTTTTTGATATGTGCTTTTCCTTTACTTCAACTTGGTTGTAACCTGAGGTGAGGTCAATTTTGGAGAAAAAATTGGCTTCAGAGAGTCTTGCAAACAGATCCTCTATAAGTGGAAGAGGGCATTTATTCTTTACTGTGCTTGCATTTAGTGCTCTGTAGTCAGTTACTAGACGCAGAGTGCCTTCCTTTTTCTTTACAAAGAACACTGCTGCTCCCCACAGGGGATTCTGATGGGCAGATGAAGCCTTTAGCTAAGTTGTTCTCAATATGGGTTTTGAGGGTTTGGGTCTCCATGGGGGAGAGTCTGTAAATGGGTGCAGGTTTGGGCATGGCTTTACATAAGTTGATGCCATGTTTGACCTCCCGTTTGGGGGGTAGCTTGGTGAGTTATTCCTTGAATACATGGGTGTATTCATTTAGGAGTGCTGCAAGTTCTGGGCATTGGATTTTTTGTGTTTGCATGTTATTGAATTCAGTTTATCTCATTATGTGGAGAGTACTATCTTTGGTTAGATGTTCTGAGTCATCTTGGTTTATGACCTGGACAAATACTGTGTCTCTTAGGATGAGGTTGTTGGGTTCTTTGAGGATGTTGAAATTGACTCCATTGTGTTTAATGGTCATGGTTTTTGTTTTCCAACATACACTGGGGTTCACTTGGGTGAACCAGTCCATACCTGCTACAATATCATAGTTTATGTTGTTCATGAAAAGTCCTTTGATGGACGTTTGTATGCCTTGGAGGTCAATTCTGAAGGGAGTTGTTTCATCTTCAAGTAGAACTTTTGACTTGTCTGCCATTCTGGTGTATTTGAAGTTGGATTTGACAACTGGTATTTTTTACTTGGTTATAAAAGGTTTGCTAACCATATTGGGTTGTGCACCAGAGTCAAATAAAACTTTATGTGTGTGTGATTTGTAAGTGCATGGGTAGACAAGAAGTTGTGAGCAATATTTAATTTTTATGTTCATAAAAATGGAGGATTACAGGACATGTGGGATGCAAGCAGCAAAGTTTGTGCCTTGGTACAGTTTCTTGTCAAGTTGGGGGGAGACAGGGGCAATTAAGCCTGTTCCCCCTCCTCTTTTCCCTGCTCCTCTTTATTGAGACCTTTGAGGTCAGAGAATGTGGGGTCAGATTCATAGCGGGTTGCTACTTCAGCATTATTAACTTTGGCAGTGTCCTCTTTCTTGGGACAGGAGCAGTTTGCGCTTTGGCTGTGATTACTGTTGTTGCAATTGGAGTTGCTGTTGTTTTGGTTGGTATTTTGGCGTTTATTGTCATTGGGGTTTTCTCTGCCATTGCTGTTTGAGGAGCAATTGCCGTTGTGTGCAGCATATTCCATGTTTGTGCGTTTTTCCGTGTGCTTGGCTTCTGCAATGAGCGCAGGCATGGAGGTATTAGCCTCTGGGTGGATGAGGGAAGCAACAGAGGGTTTCATTCTGTTGATGAATGATGCTTTGGTGTATACGTTGTCAGCTTGTTCTGGGTTTTGGATTTTGTAATGTATTTCTTTGAATTCATTGACGTAAGCTGCAATAGTGGTCTTCTGAGGAAGATCACTGAGCTGTATTTTGATGTCTTGGAGGGATTTGGTGACACAGAAATTGTGTGTGATGTCCACTTTGAACTCTTTCCAGTTATCAAGCTTGTCATCAGTTTGTGAGCCAACCCAGGTGGCAAATCAGTTAGCTGCAGCCTTGTACAGGCGCTTGCTGGCTTCATGGACCCATTTCTTGTGGGGGATGTGGCTGGTGCAGAGTTTGGCGGCTGTGTGGTCTAGCCAGTTGATGACGTTTTCTTTGTTTTTACCAAAGAACTTGTCAATACCAATGTATTTGGTGTTGGTCACTTCACCTGTGATAGGTGGTTGTGTGTTTGTTTGTGGTTTAAGAGAGTGACTGTATTGAATAATCTTGGTGCATGCTTTGGGCATGACCAGACCTTTGAATATGCTGCATCTACTAGGTATATCTTTGTCAATGTTGTGGGCGCAGAAGTACATCTTCCAGGTCTTCTAGGATGTGGCCTGGTTGAGTACGTGAGCAAAGGTGGGCAGGTTTTGGTCAGTCATTTTCTCTCTCATGGGTGTGGTCAAAAAACTGTAGCTGCTACCAGTGATAAGGGAGCGCCTTTTGGGAAAGCTTCAAATATGGAATTAAGAAAGAAGAGAAGTATATTTTATTGGATAATACTTTAGACTTATATAGACTTGACTGTGGCAGGGATTTAGTTGGATCAAACCTAGGGGTTGGTCATGTGCAAGATGGGTTTGAGCCACTGGATACTTGGACAGTCAGATGATATTGCTTGGTTACCATTCTTGGTATGTCAAACGGTATATTGAAAGGGGACCAAATTGGGCAATGGCTGGATGTTAAGTAGGTTGGTGGTAGCCAGACTGCTTGTACATCCAGACCCTCGATACTGTAAACATCTCCTATGCACTAATGGAGACCCCAATTGGCCAATGTTGATCATGAGGAATCTTCAAGAGGGGTTTCCACCTGGTACCCCAATGGACTTGCAAGAAAAGTTCCTCAAGAACAAAAATCTGTTCAAAAGGGTCTATGGTGCCCTCCACTGCATAATTTCAAGTGAAGAAACAGTAACATATGTCCCGTCAACACAAAATATTGACACAATCCTTCATTATCATAGTAATTTTAGACACACTCATAGCAGAATATACATGGATATCTCAAGACTGCTATTGGTGCCAAACAGTTTGGATAACATCAAAGAAGTGCTCAATCAATGTGAAGTGCTTAAAAATTATGCCCATTCTAAAGCGCCTCCCAAATCTGTAATGTCAGTCTCAATAAAATAACTGTTCAAGGTATGGGTACTGGATATTCTGTAACCCATTCCAGGAGATAATAAAAGCAGAAATACATTATCACAGCCATTGTCTATGAAACTAGATCCTCTGTAGCACAGGCAGCAAAAAACACAAGGGAAACAATATGAGACAGTTCATATTGTCAGGGAACCAACCTTGGGTGGGCAGCCTAACATTGTCTGGGATTGGGCAGTTCATTAGCGGGGTGAGCAAAGCCTACCTTAATATTGACGCTAGATTAACTAGGTATGACATAGATTTGTCCACCCAGGACCTCAGGCCAACAGATAGTATTATAGTGCCAATTACCCCAGTGAGGCTGATGTACACTATTCTCTAAATAGCTTATTGGTGTGATATAAGGGGAGCTTGGTTGCAGACACAGGCATTGGTTTGAAGGATGATGGGCAGCTTCGTGTTTAGTTGATAGGCAGGGAGGAAATTGTACTTATCTTTAAACAGTCTGGGTTCAGTAATATACCAATGGCCCTTTCTGTTATATCTGGTCAGATCTTTGGACTGGGCCAAGGGATCTCACGCCAGTATATTGTCAGAGGAATAATCTCTGTATTCAGGCTTCAGGGGGTACTTCTTAAAGTGGATGGGACCAAAGAGAGAACCTAGAGGAAAATAAGTTGCTGGTAGTGGGGCAGGCAGGCTGGAGGGATTAGAGTTAAATTGGCAGATAACTAAGATAAAATATGGCAATATTTGGGAGAACTAATATCTCATAACCTTTATTTAGAACAAATGACGAGGTTTGGTCTTGTGCCTGGCAGGTATTTATACCTCTCTGCCAGGCTTCAATGTTAGATTGGGTTTCTTGGGCTGAGGCAGGCTGGTGTCAGGATTCTAGGGCTAGCAGGATGGCATCAGTTGCAGGTGGGTTGTCAGTGGCTGTCACTATGGAATAGGCTCTTGAACCTTTCTTTTCAACAACCTGTTTGTTTATGTTGGGCAGTTTTTTGGAGCTAGAACCATTTCCTGGATCAGGGCGGGTTTGGGGTATTTCTCATTGGCAGAATTGCTAATTTTGCCATCTAATACGCCAGTGTCATGTGTTGTCACTTCAGAGAAGCTCTTGGAATCAGATATGGGTGGGTTGCCATTGGTTGCTACTGTAAAATAGGCTTCTGGTCCTCTCTGTTCACCAATTTGTTTAATGGTGTTGGACAGGTTTTGCAGGGCAAGTGTCAGGTTTTAGGCCTGGAGTGGGTTTGGGGAATTTCTCATTGACAGGGTTGCTAATTTCACTGCTCAACCTGCCAGTGTTGCAGGTTGCTGTTTCAGGGAAACTTCTATTGTCAGATACAAGCAGGTTGCTTGCAAATTCCTGTGGTGTTGGTAAGAATTTAGGTCCCAGAGAGTTCACATTGAATTTCCTTTCAGGTTTGTTATTGATGGGATGGGGGTGGCCATGCTTGTAGTCTTCTGAACTTGCAGGCCTCAGGAAATAAGGCTCAGGGTTTGATCCTTGTTCTTTATCTTTCTTCAATATTAGAAGAGGACTGCACTTATGACACATAGGCAAGAAAATCATTGTCAAGTTTGGGGAAACCAATCCTAATCACAGAAAAAGGGACTGAGTTTACTGCTGTGAAACCAACATCTACCTTGCCAAAAATGGTATCAAACACACTGCCATCAGTCTTTATCACTCACAAACTAATGGTAGGGTTGATAGATTAAATGGCTCTCTGGTAGAAGCATTAACTAAACTATCCGTCAATGACTCACACCTCTGGGATGATATGGGACATTATTTTTCTTGTTATGATTAGGCGCAGATTGGTTATTTTATAACTTAATCACATTATTCATATTCAAATTATTCAGAAAGAGTAAAATACAATCAATCCCAAATATTTAATTGATCTTGGGCTTGGGTGATTTTTTAAAAAATAATTCATTGATTTTATAATTGAAAATTGCAACTTATAGTACTACTGAAAATATCTTAGTGCTACTACAAACCAAAAATATTTATGTGAGTTGCATGGGAGAGTAATAGCAGCCCCAAAGCTATAAATCTATTACCCTATCTTTGGCTCATCATAAATATTCTTAGTTTGTTTCAGAAAAAAGGTTGTTGTTTTTGAAAGACTGATAACTCTATTTAAAATACACCCTCTAGTAGCTGCCCTACTTCATGAACTTGCCCCAATACACTACTAGCATCTTCTGATATTTTTGTTTCTCTGGTATCATCACGTGATTTCAAATGATAAATATCTCAGAATATTCTGAGAAGCTTTCAAATGTTAGGTGAGTATATAACTTCCCATCTTTCATCAAATATGAAAGATTAATGCGCAGATTTTTAACTTCAAGCTCTCTTTTTATAGGCCTAAATTTCCTTTCATAAATATAAAAATGCTTTTTGGACATTGAACCAGTTAAAGATGATTGTATAATTCTTTTCTTCTTTCTTCTTTCTCACAAATATTTTTTAGTCATTATGTTGTTATATGTACATTTTCTTTTTCCTTTAATTTTTGATATTACACCAGTGACCATCAACAATGCTTTTTCCATGGCATTCAACAAAACGGTTATATTTTATGGACCCTTAATATATTTAGGTGCCTCTTTAATAAGTAATATAAAATTCATATGTCTAATGATTTCCATTATCTGTCCATACTTTTATATTTTTTATTTTTTTAATCTATCTAATTTAGGCTTATTAGACATTCACCTGAAAATAAGATCATGTGATAATATTTGAGACAAAAATCATGATATTCATATTTAATTTTATTGTTTTCTTTAAACTAATGCAACCCTAATAATGAGTTGGTTTTTTTGAATAAAAACAATTATTGGTCTCAATTGGACCACCTCCAACCTTTGTTTTCTTTATAATCTATAACTACAACACAAGACTCATCATCTAGTTCATTAATATCTTTTTTATATTCACAATTTTGATGAACATAAAAGTCTTGGTGCTGATTAATAGTCTTTAAGTCATTGTCTATAGATTCTGGTAATGGTAGTTTTTACTTTCACATTCTTCCTTCTTTTTTCTAGTGATTTTTTAAATTACAATATTGCACATATCAGTTTGTTTTTTACTTTTTATTATATTTTTGGGATTAATTTATAGTAAGTAGAAATTGAAACTGAAATTTCATTTTTTATTTTCATATTTTCATATATTTCTTTTTTTGTTTTAAGTAGGAGTATTTATTTCAGTTGGTAATTACTCATCTCTTTTTCTATATCTTTATAAATTTTTTCAGGCACTTTTTTTGTAAACTGGCTTGTTTCAAAAGAATTTTCCAGCAATTTTTTAATTATTTTTTTAGTTATTTCTTTTTTTAATGAATAGTTATTATTTTTTTGGCTTTTTTTGTTTAAGCTTACATTTTTATTTTTATTTATTTTTCTTGAGTATTCAAACTCACTTTTGGTTATATTAAACCCCATATCATTAAGCTCTTTTAAAGAGTAACTGGAAGTAACCAGAGATCGCAAGGCTGGGAGATGTTTTTGGGGAGAAGATTTCATGAGATCCTTTAAGTTTTCAATGAACTCATTGCCTTTTTGATTTTGAATAGTTGGCAGGAACTGAGCTTTCCCAAATTCAGTTTGAGTAAGGAAGTGCTTGATGAAATTATCAAGATCATCACCAGCAATAAAGAGGAATGCCTTTTTTAACATTGCAATTCTCTCTCTTTTTGTTGAAGCTCCCAAGGAAAAAAGGGTAGCATGGAAGAAGTAAATTTAACTGAGGACATGGTAGTATTTTGAATCTGTAATTAGGTCAGATCTTTGATGTGTGCCTTAATGATGGGTAGTTATGATCAGAATGTGGTCTTTGAATTGGGTTATTTGGATTAGAAGCTTTGTGGTACTTTAGCTCTTATATACCAGCTAAATGACACCATTCTGAAAGAAATGGTGTGATAGCTTTTATTATAGTTTGACTTGATTTATGTTTGCAGAATTAATTAAATACCCAGTTTTCATGCACAAGTGATATATGTGAAGCAGCTAAGCATTATTATTACATCATATCCTCTTTGTAATCAATGCAAATCAATTAAAATGATGTATTCAGTTAATTGTAACTCTTCCGCATATTTTTAAAATGATAAAATATTAAGAATTCCATTTAATGAATGCTCAATTTGAGGTTCGAGCTCACTTGAACCTTAAAATCAATCTAAACAGTGATAAAAACATCCTAACTTCAAACTATCATAAAATCCTAGAGAATTGAGCTTTTTAAATAAAATAAAATGCGAAAATAAAGCTCTCAATCTTATCTTTAATTTCGTCAAATAAAAACATCTGTTGTGTATTCAAAAAAGTATTTATTAGCTTTGAAGTAATCTACTTTATATCATTAGATATAATCATATAATAAAATCTGATTATCTCTTTTAAATTACTTTTCTTTAATATTGAGCATAGTATACATATTAAAATTTTTACACCAATAGAAAGATAAGATTCTTAGCTTCATTTTGATAGTTTACAGTGTGAAAAAATATTAATTTTTCATTGAGTTATTAATGTTTTAAATATAAATTGTGTAATTAGTTACTTTTTCAAAATCGAACTGTGTTATGCTGCGACTTGGCAGCATGTGCATTAGAAATGGCCTAATCTCTAAAATAATGACCCATATGCTTACAACAGCACTAATTATATTTTGAACTTGTGTCAACTGCAATTCAGGCAACAGCTCATATAAAACTGTATATGGGCACATGTCAGTAAAGTTAGTACCACTTTAGGACAACACATACTTCTATCTAAAAAGGTACCTAGCAGCAATGACCCTGTAGTACAACAAGCAAGACAGGGCCAAGAGAACAAGGAAAAGAAAAGAGTGGAAAAGGAAGCAATACCACTTCAAGAAGAAAGATTATAAGTAGAAGATGAGATTTGGGTAGTAAATCATAATCTAACAAGTTGGAACTAAAATTAAGAGGGCCTGGTGTTGTCATGGAGGTCAAACCAAACTGTAAATTCACTGCCACCCTTGGCTTTGGATCTAACCATTTTCCCCCGTTGCACCAAGAAAGGCCTAAAAGTAACAGCCAAGCCGCTCAATTCCTTGGGGGACTTGGTGCACACTGTGGATGAGAGATTTGTTCTGGCTTACCCTGTAGATTTCCTGGCTTTGGTTGCTCCACCCAGGGAAGAAATGCTGATCAATTTGGATTATTTGTTGGCATGTTTTTGCCCACTTTTGAAAACAATCAGAAGTGCCCAATCAGGAGATGCCACATCAATGTCTAGGAAGTCAAATAAATCTGAAATGCTTGGATTGCCTCCCAGCCAATCAGGTGGGGCCACAGAAATTGAAATGGAACCCTCCAGCACCCCTGGCCATGGCCAGCAAAATTTCTCTCCTAGCCAACCAGATGAGCCTCTTGGGGTCATGTGATCTTTTCCTTGGTATCCCATCCCTTTTAACAATGCCAAGGGACTTTGAGTCCCCTGCTTGTCAATTTTCATCTTAATAAAACTTTAATAGTTTTAAACCAAAGCAAGAAAACCCTAGGCTTTAATTTTAGATTCTAGTTGAAGTCCTCCCCTTTTTTGAATCTAAAGTGTTAGTACTTAACATTTCAAAGCTTACCTTTGAACTGTTTTGTTTGAACCCAGTGGTTGCTTTAAAGACTTATATTATAAGGTTAACACATAGTTGCTGTGTTTGCTGCTCGCTCTTTCAAAGCCTCCTGTTCGAACTTAAGTTTTGATTTAAAATTTTATATAAATCCTACTATTATTTTGAGTTTTTTTCTTAATTTCACTGGTTTCAAACCTGCTCTCACTTTTACACCCATCCAAGGCACCTGAAACCACCGCCAAGGCCTCCAAGTGTTCTCTTGTTCAATTCCTGGGTGTTTTCTTCTTGCAGCTGCCCATTTCACCCAAAATTTTACTGTTTTGTGTCTTAATATTTGTACCTCTCAATTCCAAATTTTGTGGGCTCTGTTATTATGATTGTCCCAGTTCTTAGATTTGTAGTATTTTCTCTGGTCCCTTTTGTGCTTCTCCTCTGGACAGCTTCTCCCGATTTATTGTCCCACGTCTCTTCCTCTGTTTGCCTTGTGGGGGATAATCCCTCTAGTCTCCTGCATATACCTGGTGCACTTATCCTTTCAGGGGAGACTATTGTCAAGAGTCTAACGTGTGATGACCCAGATTTACATGCTATTGACCACACTGTGCCCACTCCCACATTGGAGGAGGTGCTGGCGCCTGCCCTTCCCAGGTTGAAGGGGAACAACTTGGTACCCCTTCGAGCACCTGCGAAGTTGCCTCATGCTCCCACCCGCACACCCTGGTTGCTCGCTGGGTTGGTGTTGATGGGGCTGAATGCATACTTCCCCCAGTTGTCTCCCGCGTCCTCTCTTTGGTCCCCTCTCTGAGTGGCCATCCCAGTACTCCACTGGGCGGCATCCTGGTGGTATATCTCATTGGGATGGGAGCCAAACTTAGTTAGTTTAGCCCCCCTCTCTCACACAAACAACACCTACCTTGTCAAAGGAATTGGTGTCCGTACTGGATTGAAATTTATATATCATGACTGAGTACTTCTCTGTAAGGTAAGAAACACCCAACACAATTTCCAACTACTGGTTCCCAATGACAAACTGGATTGATACCAATCTTGAATCCTAGATAATCTCAAGAAAGTTCCAAAAGCTCCGCTTTTTAGCACCCAGGGAGAGATTTTGCAACATGTACAATTACTCTCTTGGGAAACCAATTACATGAGAAATCCCCCAATTAATTAATAATTGGTGGCACTCTTATCAAATTTTCATGTTATACAGGGATCAAAAATTTCAAATTCTAAATGGAACATTACTTGGATAAGCCCCATGACTCCCATGATGTACATGGACAGTATGTGGCTTCTCATGATACTATATAACCATCTATCTTCAGATCAAATAAAGTGCTTTTCTCTTTTTAATTTTAACATTTATCCTGTTTTATATACTTCCGAGAAGTATATAAAACAGTATTATACATATTCTGTTGTGTGTCTGGGCATATTCACCCATTAACACCCTTTTGATTGAGAAATGTGCCTTTATGTTTAATAAAAAGTTGAATTTTGCTTTGGACTGAGCTGATTTCATCTTAGGCTGAGATAATTTTATTTATCTCATCAGGTTTGAAACTACTGTATGCTATATCCGGCAATCCCACATTTTGTCAAGCAGGTTGTACTTCTATAGATACTTCTATAGATTACAAAATTTCCATCCTTTGTCACCAAAATTTGGATAAATCAAATATCCAAATTTTAGTTGAGTTTCAAATTCGGCACAACAAGATATATAAATTCAGAACAGGTGAGCAGTCCTCAGATCAAATCAATACAATTTAATGTTGCTATGTGTGGTAATATATTTTCAAATCTCATGTTTTTATCCCTATCCTTGTAAATTATAATATTATCATTAATCTCTCTTCATCAATCTCTCTGAGACTTTATAGTTTGTTTCGGCCAATCATATTTTTCCAAATTTTGATTAAGTGAGCCTGCATAGGTGAAGCCACGCTTCTAGATTTAAAGAGAGTTTTTATACTGGCATTTATTAAAGAGTATACTCGAGACAAGCATTGCTTTTCGTATTATGGAATTAGCCATACTACAAGTATTCCTAAGTAATTTCCAGATTGCAAAATATTATTGCTCTGATATATTCAATCTACAGCTTTAAAGGCAATCCTGACTAAGCTATAGCAAGTATTAAGTCATCTTATACTATACATATGATTTAACTAGATGAATAAAGATTATACTGACAAACCCATCAACTGGCAATATGGCTTAAGGCAGCGCAAGCCATATAGCCTTTCAAAAGATAAGCCGGAACCCCCAGCCAAGTTACCAGCCCTAAGGGTTCTTAAAGATCCTCGGTCACAAATCCGCTGGAAATCGCTTATTTATTTCATTATTTCAGCCTGTGTCATTCAAAAAATCATTGGCTTTATTTACTCACTTCTTCCTTTTCCTATAAGCATTGTAGCCATACTTGCATTAACCGCAAAATTATCCGAGAGCTGGCTTGACAGCCAAGGATTCAATACTCTTGTCCGATTTCTACAAGACCTGATTAATTTGAGCGAAGATCAAATTGATGCTGGCTTAAAGAAAATATGGCATCATGCCTCCCTCCAAGAGCAGGCTTCGCAAGAGCCAACAGTGTGCACCGATCGCACTTTCTCCCCGCCTTATACGGGCTTTAAGCGAGAGTCTATAGCGTTTCAACAATCCGAGAGCGACTTGCAAACTGCCCAAGGAATTTTTCTGCGTCAGGCGGCCATCAGGAAATTCATAATTCTACTTGAACGCTCAGAGAATTTACATAATAAGCTTTTGTCAGCCGGATTCTTTGGCTGCAGCGATCAGTATAGTTTTAATCCAACCATAACATTTGATTTTAAGACTCACGGGATACTCGGAATTTCTTTCAATCTCAAAAATTTTGGTGCCTTGGAAAATGGACAATTGTCGTCTCCAGTAACTGGTGTCATGCAAGTCACTGCTCGAGTTGACTTGGGAGACCTTCTTGTAGATGATCCTGAATATTTTATCCTCACCCATATTACAATAATTGCAGATGACTCTTGGAAAGAGGTAGTAGTTCTAGAGAACTAATCTACTAGCCTTATTCTTCTTTGGTATTGGTAGCAGCTTATTTATATTACAGAGCCCTTTAGCGTATCCGTCGCATTCAAGTAGTTCCTGTTTGCCTTTAATACAAACTAAAGACTATAGAAGTTTATTCGCCAATTATTATAATTTTCTCTTTAGAGTAAGAAATAGTTCTTTCATTGCCAACTTCTCCGAGGGAACTTGTAATTGCTTAGTATTATATTATTAATAGTTAGACTTCATTTCTGTTTAAAGTAGCTATTATCTGTAAAATCGTGGACTGTAGGCTGATAATTTATCAATTTTAGGTAGTGAAATTTTATATCGTAATTGTATAGGATAAGATTATAAGTTGGCTTTTTCAAAGTTGACTATGCCATTTCAAACGTCCAGATAGATAAAAAAACACTGCTTTAAAAGTTTAGTTTGGCCTACGAGCCATTTAATTCAAATTCGGTGCACATATATATAATGTCAGTATGTAGCTTGGCTTAATAATAGTAGTTCCATATCCAAACCCCGATCAGATTGATTTCAGAGTTTATAAGCTTGCCAAATCAAGGCTCTTTTGCTCTTTACTGTCCCATGAATCTACATATTTTAAAATTTCACTTTTCAAGGCAAACGTAATATTGTTCATCTATTAGGTTCTATTGGACCATTATTAGCTTTACTTGATCCTAGCTGCATTGGATTTGCTTTAAGCATATATAAATAGTAAAAATTTATAGGAAATAAAATCTAGACCTTAATTACAGTAAACCTTGATGAGAAGGAACATTTTGAGGTAAAGGTCTAATCAGGTTCAAGTAATAGACAGATGAAAATTACTTCAACTTTATTTGAAGAGAGAAGCACACTGACACATTTTTAATTTAACATTCAATAGACTTTGTCAGGATTTCTGGATATTGACTAATTAATGGATTCAACCAATTAACGTGGGCCAGCAGTTAATTGCTCTTAGGAATGGTTTCAACAGAATGACGCGGGCTGCAGGATCAATGAATCAATGAATCAATGACCAAATCATATCCTGGCACCAACAAATTCATGTATTGTAATTAATGAATAGAACATGCAATTACTGCTCATTAATTAGTTCCCCTCATCAAGCACCTCAATATGCACTTCATAATAATTACTATTCTAAACTTAAATTGTATTATAGAACAAGGGCTGTCATATGGGCCATCATCTGAAACACTTCTAGAAGAGTTCACCATGGACTGGGCTTTCAGGCCAAACACTCTAAGATAAAAGGCTCTGAGCCTACTGTATTAGAGTAGCTCTTATTGAGGAATAATCACCTCCACCAACTAGTAGCCAGTCAGGCTAGCTAGCCCCTGGAACATGGTCCAGGTAGACAGCTACTTTGCTCAGGTTGAGGGATAGTTGTACAGCATCAGAAAGGATACTGAGCTGTGGAAGTTGTCAAGTAAGCTTCCTTCACAAACTGCACACCCAAGGTTGGGCCCCCTGCTGCAACACCATAAAGCTACTTCAGTCTCTTCTAGCGTTGTGAGTTAACTCAGATGAACAAGGGCAGCTGGGCCAACCTCAATATCAGTCGTCTAATAAAGAGTTGATATTTTGAATCATTTTCCTAGTTTGATTCTAATTAAGTGGAGAGCAAAAGATCATACTTTTGCCATACAGTATTAATTCCTATAGTAAAATATAGAGACAACAACTTATGAATCTATATCCAGAAGAAGGAAGAACTGTCCCAAATTCTTTGGGCCTTGGGCCCTGTCGGACTTACTACTTCTGATGACAACAAAATATTCTGGGCCACAGGTTACGCCAAAGTCACAGGTTCTCTGTACTTTTCGAATGTTAGAAGACTTAGGATATCATCCGCCAGATGATATCCTAAGTCTTATAAAATTAGGAAAGTATAGAGAACCTGTGACTTTAATGTAACCTGTGGCCCAGAATATTTTGTTGTATTCATCAGAAGCAACAAGTCTGACAGGGCCTGGAGGCAATAGACATTTCTTGCTACTTCTGGATTAAGGTTTATAGGGTTAACTCTATATTTTACTATAGGAACTTATACTGTATGACAACAGTATCATCTTTTGCTCTACTAATAAAGCCTATGAGAGGATGATATTATGAAAATAAGACTTGGATCAGTCATCAATTCAGTGCAAAATCATCAGTCTTTCATTCTAATAGACTGGCTTTAAGGTGACCTGATAGCCTGTGTAATTTCTGGCTTCACTTACATTCTAGTAGCATCAGGACAATGTAACAGGGGGCCATTCTTTCAGGGTGGTTTTTGGTGGAAGCTTGCTTGACAACTTCTTTGGCTTACTGTATTTGTTATAGACATGTTGCATAACTGAACCCCTTACTGTAAATTCAGAACCTAAACATAAAAATGTGGGATTGTCAAATCCTTGTCCCAAATTTGAATCACTTTTGCAGGGTGGCCTTTTTTTAATTATATTGAATTCTTTGTATTTTTATTTGAATTTTTTAAAAATGCGGGAACTCATAGACACTTTGCAAAGTTCAAGTCAAACTGCATGTTTCCAATGGACAAAATGAATTAACTGGAATTAGATTTGAAGCATTTTAATCTATCAACCATTTTCATTAAGTTTACTATGTTTTTTGGAATTGCGGGATTGTCAAATCCAAGAACTGAATTTCAAATCACTTTTGAATGCCACTAGTAAACTCAGATATTAATTGCAGGAACTGGAATCCAAATTGAATGTACAGTAAGAAACTAGAAAAAATCAATCCAAATCAAGAAGCTTCACTCTGGATAAAATCAAATGAAAAATCCAATCTCAACACTCATGTTTAGACATGAAATTAAATGAAATGTAAAATTATCTAAACATGGAAATTATACAACATTCTGCACTCTAAATCACAAATATAGCGACCACAAAACCATATAATGATATATGAGCTACCCTCCTGGTGATGCTTTATTTTTAAAAGTTTCAAGGAAGAAGGAGAGATGGGAAAGATAAAACTTCAAAGTGAAACATCACTGGATTACTACACTATGTGTTAATGGATTGCTATTAAGGATGTTTGATTACAGTAGATTTCAGAAAACACTAATAATAAAATAGAATTATATATTACAATCCATTTCATTATTAGCATTTTCTGAAAACTACTGTAATCAAGCATCTAAATTTTAGCCGCCCTAAAATGGAATAAGGTGATTTTTGAGAATGCCTATGATTCCTAAAAAAATTAGCACAAATTCACTCAATCCTTTGACTTCCTTTTTGAGATGCCCATAAATTATATTTATTTCAAATTCACCTCATTTTCAATTTGAAATCTGGTTCTTAGATTTGACAATTCCGCACTTTCAGATTTGTTAATTTTTCCATGTTGTCTATGATTCATTAGACTTACAGTAAATACCAAATCATACATTAGAACCCTGCATTTCTGCTTCATGTATCCCACATTTTCTTGTTGTGTTTTGTCTTTAGTTAGTTGAGTTATCTTCTCAAGGGATTCAAAATTTGCCAATTTAAATAAACCAAAAAAATCAAATTAAATGGGTGACTTTATTAAATATTTTATTTTTCACTCAGCTGAGTTGCCCGCAAATGCAATTTAAAATTTGGACCAGAGATTTGAAAATCCTGCATTTTTAAGTTTAGGTTCTGAATTCATAGTAACCAAGTAGAATAAGTTGTCTGTCTGGGCCACTACCCAGGGCTAGCTAGCCAGTGGTAGGTTGCTAGTTCACAGAGGTGATTGATTACTTAATCAGAGTTACTCTAATATAATAGGCTCAGGGCCTTTTATCTTAGAGTGTTTGGCCTGGCCACTTAATCCTTGGTGGGTTCTGCTATATGTGTTTCAGATGATGGCTCATATGACAGCTCTTCTGTTCTAGAAAATACTTAAGTTTAGAATAGTAAATATTATGATATGCATGTTTGGATGCCTGTTGAAGTAAACTAATTCATTGTGAAAAATCTGCAGGTTTCATTAATTAATTAGAAACAGGGAATTTGTTAATGCTAGCATGTGGTTTGACTATTAATTCATTGATTTTGCGGCCCGCACACCCACTTTTTTTGTTGAAACCATTGCTAAGAGCGCTTAACTGCTAGCCCATGTTGATAGGTTAAATCCATTAATTATTCAATATCTAAAATCCTGTCATGATGTATGTGACAATTCACATGTTTGAAGGCAGGGCTAATGTTGGCCAAGCAAAAGTTTGGTTATTTGTTGCAGGTAAAGGCCTAGTAGGGAATGATGGCTACTAGGGATGGTAAGGCCTAGCTAGTAGGTGTAAATACTACTAGAGGCAGATGTTGCCTTCACCCAGCAGAAGATATTGGCTGCTGTGTGCTAGAGTTCTTCACCTTGCAGGAAAATGTGGCTGCAAGAGGGTGAAAAATGAGATAGCTAGCAGGGAAATTTGTCTGTTTGAGGTGGAGAAGATTTTGGACCCCTGGCAGATAATGCAGGCTGCCAGGGAGGGGAAGAGCTCTGAGGGCTCTACGTACCCTGATACACTTACAGGAGGTCTGTGAGCAAGCATCCTACCTAACAGACTGGCAGGGTGTCCTTGTTTATGTCCCCATGCAAGCTTTGGGGGAACTCAAAGTGAGCATTGGAGGGCATGGATTTGCTCAGAGGTGTAATCAAGGTGATTTGCTTGGGAAAGCAGCTGCAGAACTTGGTGTGATCAGGCCTCTGGGAAGTAAAGCTGATTACTTTGCGACTGAAAGCCCATACTTAATCACCTGGGTGAGTAAAGACAACATATAGACATTGATCTATGGTTGAATGGCCTAAGTGGATTGCCACTTGCAAGGGCCCAGTCAAACGCCAGTTCAATATAGACTCATGCCTGGGTCTACAAGTTCTGGTAATAGGGAATGAGATAAAGAACCAAGGTGGTTCACAGAATCTGCAGAGAAGACTAGTGAGAGGAACTGTTTGATCACAGAGAAGGCTAGTTGAAGGACTGCTGATTCATATTGAAGTTTTGAAACCAAAATGGTTCATTGTGCAGGTGGAACCAAGGTGATTCCTAGTGAGGATAAGTTGAAGGGCTCAGAGATCATGACACAGGAGTAGCTTGTCATGATAAAGAAGTAGCCAGAGGACTGATAGGTTGTTTAAAGACTTGAAAGAAGCTGTTCTGTGAACTAAGATGGACTGTTTTCTGGTTAAGCTGAAGAGCTGGAAGATGTGGTTAAAGAGCTGGCTGAAGAACCCAAAGATGATGGTGAAGAACTAGTGGTACAGAGAAATGAGCCAAGATTTTGCTGAATTGATTTGCCAAAGTGGGAAAATGTAGAATTTTTTGCCTTGGTTTAGCAGTAAAACCAAGAATGAATGTGGATAGAAGTGTGGGTAAGATATTTATTTATTAAGTTCCTAGGATAGATGAAGGTATGTTGCTATGAGAGCTAGATACAAAGTTGTTTTGGTGGGACGTTTTCCTTGGATTTTGCAAGATTTGTAAATATATGGGGAAAACGTTGAAGAGGTCCAGAAAGAGCAGTTTAAATAGTATTCTACTATTTAAATTGGTTCAGGTTGAATGCAGGAAATACTGGTGCCGGAATAATGGACTGGTTAACGCTTTGGTGCACAAAGAGTTGTCAATTTGAGCGGTTTGAGCTGTGGAAATTATTTTCCTAGTTGGATCAATGTGGAACCTCAGAAATGGTCTATTTCTGCGCTCTGCATTCATTGGTTGAGTTCTGGCAGGTTTCTTGATGAAAATGATTGGTTGGAAGCCAAAAGCTTAAAATATAAGGGAGGAAATAGTGAATTAATACTTTAATCTTTTGAGAAAGTAAGTATGAAAGCTTAAGTTATTATAGGAAAAAGTGAGCGCATTGGTTTAAGCTTCTGAAGTAAGCCATTTTGAAGGCGGAACTGTTAGGAAAAGGACACTATAAGAAGGTGGCTGGCTGGAAAGTTACAGGGTCTTTCCAGGTCTTTGACGGGATCTTTCTAAGACCTTTTGAGTTTCTGCCAAGAGGTTTTTGGAAGCCTTTTGATCACCAGCAGAAGCTTGATTGGACTGATACAAGTGGAATACTCAGGCCACTGGAGCTATAAAGAGAGCTGAAGCCCACAATAACAGAGCAGGAGCCCAAGAATAAGAAGCTGGATCCTAAGCGCGGCGCTGGAGTCCAAGTTTAAGGAGCAGGAGTCCAAGGAGCAGAAATCCAGGACTAAGGTGCAGGAGTCAAAGACCAAGTACAAGGAGTCCAAGATATTGTTAGAGGACTCCAAGTATTGGAAAATCCATATTGTTTCCTTGACCCCCCGGGCCATATACCAGAAGGTTTCTAAGGGGATCTTCCTTCTGAGAGTGAATAAAAGCCCATTTCAACCCTTATACATATTTCCGAGATACATTTTCCCTTACTAGAAAATGACAATTTCTTCCAGCTAGTCCCTGGCTAAAATCCAGGACACTTTAGGGACTGTTGGACAGGAACCCCATAGTGTATCTAAAGAGAAAACACATTTAATATAAAATTCAGAAAATATTTTATAAGTGTTGCAACTGAACCAATCAGAGTTCAGTATTTGATTGGGGAAGACAACAGTCCAATAGAAAGGACAAGAAAAAATAGAATAGGATGTACTTTATTGTAGAATATTGTGACTAATATACCATATGGGGAAAGCCACCAGGCCACAGGGGGTGGCACAGTGGCGGGTTCCATGTAAGGTTTGAGGCTGAGGAATAACTTGTGCAGGAATCAGCAAAGTCAAATTGGTAGCACTCCTAATTAAGAGATAGTGCCCGCAATTTGACACTAGCATCAGATTGGTTCATGCCATTAGATATATCCTGGGGCAACTCATTGAGCGTCCCCTGTATATTTTAAGATATGTTGGCAGGCAAGGGGAAAAGCTCAGTTGCAACATAAGGGTGTAAATATATGGGGAAAATAGTTCTGAATTTTACACCACCTTGTTTAAAAATCATTTATCTCTGATTTATTACAGTTTTACAAACTGTTAAGATAAAAAAGGGCTCTGTTCAGAAAAAATGGGTTCAGTCACTAAACAAATTTCACCAGGTTCCAATTGAAGGTCACTTTACTTAATATAAGTTTCATTTATCCAGGTCTAGAAAATGAAAATAGTCAATCACAAGGAAATTAAAATCAAATGCAGAATCCCAAAAATGAGACAGCAAACAAAAAACTAATATTCAAAACAAACACAAACCAGTCACATACTAAATCAATCTACATCAAATTTGATAACAATTGTTATCAAAAATAATACAAACAGAGAAAAATGATGTTAAGTCACAAAAGTGTTAATTTTAAACACAAAACAACTCATCTTTTTGACAATATTGATTATTTTTGGGGCTTAAATTAAAAATAGTGGATTTCAGGAGTGAATTCATCAAAATCTAATCAGGTAACCACAGCATTTTTTTAATGTATGTGCTTTTAAAGTTGATCATTTATTTCTGAGAAAATGTCTCAAATAGGAGCACATATTTAAATAAAATAAAACTATGAAAACAATTTGTTTTTCTGTTTTAATAGAATTGTTATTGCTTTTTTGTAAAATGGGTTATACTAGTGACAAAAACTTTAATATTGTTGAGGAGCAGTACCAAGAGCAACTCCAAGCTCAGAATGCTGATTAAGGAAGTGCAATCACTATGGTTCTGTCTATATTCAATTCAACTTAAGCTATGAGGAGGTCAAGTTGTATGTGACATCAGACCAGCACTGGGTGGTTTTTACAACATCCAGTATGTTGAACCCCAAGGCCAGACCCAACCTCAGCCTGTGCCATATGTAGAAACCCAAGAAAATGTGGCTCCTTCCACCTAAATTCAATCATTTCCCCATAATTCAAGCTAATCAAATTAAGCTGAACCTAATCTGGGTGTCATTATGATAATTGTGCCTCCCAGGAAACAACCAGTAACCAATGAGATCATTGAAGAGATAATGAGCCTAAAACAGAGTGACATGACATTTGCCAAAATTATCACCTGTCTAAAATTCACTGAGGCAGTGGTAAGACGTGAATTCTGAGCCCTAATGAAAAAAGGCAGTGAAAAGCTGACCAAGAAGCTAAAAAAGCAGGTCAACTTCCAGATCAAGGGTGCCTATTATATCATTCTTGACCTTTTCTAGCAGGACTCTTACCTTCAGATGACTGAGGGCTGTTGGCTACTTGGCTTCACAGTATATTCATTGCCTGTTGCATTGAACAGCTCTGGATACATGGGCTTGCTGTTAATGATCTGATTCTGGCTAATTGACTGGCTGATGAGTTAAATGATGGCTCTGATTTGCCACACAACTCCATGATTAGTGCCACAATCACCTGCTGACTGTCAAGTATTTCAGACAATGTAATTTTTTATGTCCTATTTTAAATTATCATTACAAGTTCT
The DNA here is from genome assembly GCA_014839935.2 of Entomophthora muscae. NCBI lineage: Eukaryota > Fungi > Entomophthoromycota > Entomophthoromycetes > Entomophthorales > Entomophthoraceae > Entomophthora > Entomophthora muscae. Next base: position 79,028 of record QTSX02007310.1, on the reverse strand, counting down.
GGATTATGAAATTTTGGGTAAAAAACACCCCTGAGGGTAAAAAAGGGAACAGAGGGCACTGTCATTGGTGTATTTCTAGAAGCTTCCCAAAAGAGACTGTATTTTACCAAACCACATCCAGTTACACTAATGGGTACTGGTACGGCAGATTTCTCTCCAACCTGCTTACTATCTGAAGCTTGGTCAATTCTAAATTAGGATTTTCCTGAGCCACCAAATAGAGTTTGCTGAAGTGGCCTCAAAAAGTGCAACCCCAATACCTTCAACCAGGTGGTTAGTGCAGCCCACAACCACAATGTGCTTTTCTCCCATCAAAAGGTTACTGACATGTTCACCAAAATGGCCCTGAACACCCACAGTAGTAGCCAATCATCAAAGGATCCACAGCTGCCCCTTGCAAGTCCCCAGTGTGCAAGCCAATCAACATTCTCACTGATTGTGGGTATGATGTCATGAACTAATGTTGCAACTGAGTTTCCAGACTTGCCTGCTAACGTATCTTACAATACACAGGGGCGCTTGATGAGTCACCCCTTGACGTGTCTAACAACATGAACCAATCTGATGGCAATGTCAAATGGCGAGCACTTCCTCCTAATTAGGAGCGCTACCCATTTGACCTGCTGATCCCTGCACAAGTTATTCCTTGGCTTTGAACCTTACATGGAACACACCACTATGCCATCCCCTTGTGACCTTGTGGCTCTCCCCATATGGTATTTTAATTGTAATATTCTACAATAAACAATACCTTATTCTATTCACTCTTGTCCTTTCTATTGAACTGTTGTCTTCCCCAACTCAAATACTGAATCCTTATTGGTTCAGTTGCAACACCAACAATTCCTCTAAACCAATCAAGGCACAACACGCCCATAGGACCTCCAGCTGCCTAGCTCCCAGCCAACCCTCCCAGTTGACTAGAACTCATCCCCCTAGCCAATCATGTTCCCTCCCATAACACAAACCTCCAACTAGTTTGCCCCCTCCACACCCACATTTTGCCAAATAAACCTCACCTATAAAACAATTTTTAATTATATAATATATATTGGTTTAACTAGTATGTATTTTTATTGTAATAAGATATATTTTACATTTACCAACAGTACTTTTGATTTTAATAATTCTACAAGATAAATTTAGCTGCTTTAATATTTATTAATTCTATTTATTTCTATTATAAATTTAATGTTTTTTAGCGCTACAATAAAGTGAATTAAAAAACTACAAGTGCCACAGACCAGCCAATCAGAATTAGCATTAGTGCTTCATTATCTTTAGTGCTTGGCTCAGAAAAGACACATCTTTGTTATTGTGCGCATTTTAACTTAATAAAATAAGCCAGTTGAAAATAAAACCTGCCTTTGTTTGCAAATTAGCACACCAACTTGTGGCCAATCTAGCACCAGAGAAGACAGTGTTAGGGTGTTAGATTGACCACAAGTTGACATGCCAATTAGCAAACAAAGCCAGGATTTATTTTCAACAGGCTTAATTTACTAAGCTAAACTGGGCGCAATAACAGAGACATGTCTTATATGAGCTAATCATCAAAGACAGCAGCAAATTAATGCAAATTCTTATTGATTGGTCTGTGGCACTTGTAGTTTTTTTAAAAAAAAAGTGTGCTAGATTGTAGTGCTACTGTTGAACATCTTTGATTACTCTCTCTTGGGAAATTAATTCCCCGAGTGAGTTGCCAAATGATTCCCCAACTAATCATTAAGTGAGTGGCACTACTATCATTTGACCATCTATTACGGGGATCAAACAATCCAGATCCTAAGCAGAACACAACTTGAATAAGCCTTGTGACTTAAGTAGAACATTACTCAGATAAGCCCCATGACTTCTATGATGTACATGTACAGTATGTGGCTTCCCATGATACTATATATTATCCCATATTTATATCCAATAAAGTATCATTCTCTTCTTAATTTTTCCTTTTATTTTATTTGTTATACTTACAAGAAGTATATACTAGACAGTACAAAAACATTAAATTTATAATATATAAACATATGCTAAAATAATCTGATTGTCAGGATACCAGGAGTACTTTGGAGCCCCAGCAGGTGATGGAGGAGTCAAAGAAGGTACTGGCATGGCCCACCAGATGATGGGACCTAACTTTAACAGGTAAGAAAGGGCCTTACAAGCCACAGCCCAGGGCCCGGCTGCTGGCAAGGCAGAGTCAATCAATTCTGTGAGCGCCAAGTAAAGCACTCCCAAAATTTACTACTCTGGCCAGTGGCATCAGAAGTGGGTGGGGTTGAGATGGTTGGTTTAGGTGTTGGGGGTGGTTCAATGGGGACCAGGTAGGCAGCAGGATTGTTGTATTTCCTGTTGAAGATCAATGGGTATATAGTTATTTCTCTGCTGTCACAGACAATTTGGTAGGATTTCTTAGGGGCGTTTGGGCAGGTGTATCACTGCAAATCTTCCAAGGTCCAGGGTTTGTGACCAGGGTTTGGGGGATACTCAGTGAAATACACAGGGCCAAATGGAGCGTTGGGTGGGCAAAAGTAATCAAACGCTTCTGTTTTGTCAACTGGAGTCTGGCTATCTATCCCTGAGGAGGGGTACTGACGCTTTAGAGTTTGCAGATGAAAGAGTATCAAAAATAAGTATGGAAACAGATTGGTGAACCGAAGGGTTATAAAAACTTTATTGGTAAGGGTGACAATACAGAACTTTTTCAGGTGCTTCTTATTTATATACTTACTCACAGGCAAGTGCCTCTGAGCATTCTTCTGGTGCTATCTGTGTGGCAAGGCTTTGCATCTCAGGTTCTTCTGTTTGGTTGGCTGCTTCATGGTCATTTTGGGGTCTTCAGGAACATTTTCTTGGCTTTTTGGTGACACATCTTGGCCTGGATGGTAATTGGTTCTGGAAGGTTTGGCTTCAGGAGTCATGGGTTTTTTTCCCAACTTGATCACCATTTTTGGACTGGCTTGACAGGCATTTTTGATGTGAAAGGACTTGATTAAAAAAGAGTTCCCAATTGAAACCCCAAATTACTAAATGGAGGGTAGGCTTGTATTAGGTTTACTGGTGTTACAACTGAACCAATGAGGGTTCAGTATTTGAATTGGGGAAGACAACAGTCCAATAGAAAGGACAAGAATTAATAGAATAAGGTATTGTTTATTGTAGAATATTGTGATTAATATATCATATGGGGAAAGCCACAAGGCCACAAGAGGGGGTATAGTGGGATGTTTCATGTAAGGTTTGAAGCCAAGGAATAACTTGTGTGGGATCAGCAGGTCAAATTGGTAGTGCTCCTAATTAGGATGAAGTGCCTGCAATTTGATATTTCCATCAGATTGATTCATGTTTTTAGATACATCAAGGGACAAATCATTGAGTGTCCCCTGTGTATTGTAAGATACATTAGCAGGCAAGTCTGGAAACTTGGTTGCAACACCCCCCTTGCCCCCTGCTTGTTGTCAGACACCAGGATCAGAGTCTGTGGAAGATCTGGGAAGGTCCACACAAACAAACTTTGTGTGAGGATGGAGCAGCAGGGGCGCAAGCAATTGTGGTGGAGCTTCTTGATGTTCCCTTGGGAATCTTCAAGTTGATAGGTGGGATTGTCATGGACTGCAGCTATCTTGAAGGGCCCCAGGTGGTTGGGTTCTAATTTGACTGAATTGGGATTGAGGGTGTAGACAGATTCACCTACAGTGTATCTTGCCTCAAGGTGCTTTGTCCCTCCTTCAATTTGTTTGTGCTTGGTTTCTCAGGCTTTGGCACGCCATTGGTTCAGGGATGGAGTTGTCAACAGAGGGGCTTTCCGGGAACTGTAGACTGTAACTTCCCTTGTTCAACTCCTGTCAGACCATCTGGCGTTCCAAAGGCCAAGGCGCTGGGGCTGAATCCAGTGCCTCTGTTGATTCTCGCTTGTAAAATAAGTAAAGCTGTGGGCAGGTGTTCATTTCACGCGGTATTGGGGTGTTTCTGTGAGAGCTTGGCAATCAGTTGAACCAGTGAGTCATTTAACTGCTCTACGCGCCCATTGGTTTGTGGATAATAGGGGGTTGTGACTATCTGTTGGAGTGCATTCTTGGTGCATTACGCCTTCATGACATGCCCAACAAGTTTGGGGCCACCATATGTGATGAGGTGTTTGGGCCGCCTAAAGCGGGCCACAATTTTCTTGCCAATGAAGCAGGTGATGGTGGTGTGGTTAGTTGTTGCCCAGGCCACTGGACAACAAGTGAAGTAGTTGATGGAAGTTATGATGTATTTCTTCCCCAGTCTGTCTTCAGGGAGGGGCCCAACAACATCAAGGGCCCACTGTTTGAAGGGTTCCATGGCTTTGATGGGCAGGACAGACTTTGGGGGTGCAGGTTTGGACGTATTCTTTTTGCACAGCACACATGTTTCAAGGAGATCCAAGATGACTTGATGCATATGCGGCCACCAAACCTTTTGTTTCATAATCACAAAGAGGTTACACCCTCTGGTATGACCCAAGGTGCAGTGATAATGCAATATTGTGTTGCCTCGTTGTGTGGTGGGAATGTAAGATGTCTTCTCACCTGTCTCTGCCTGGCGGCAGACATTGCCAGCATTGATGGTGAACTGACTTTTATTGTCCTTCAGCTTGGAGATGGTTACTGAGTTAAGGCCTTTGTAACAAGTTGCTTCAGGATGGAGGTACAACATTGTTCAATCTGGATCCATGCTGTCATCCCCGGTGATGGACGCTATGTAGAGGTGTGAGAGGGTGTCAGCTGTGACGAGCTCCTTCCCAGGCTTGTACTTTATGCACAACTGGTAGGGGGGATAGACGCTTGACCCAGCCTTCTTGGTGGCATGTCAAGTGGGACTGTGTGTTGAAGTACTGAAGTGATTTGTGGTCTGTCAGGACGCAGGGTGGAAAGGTTGCCCCTTCCAGGTAACAGCACCATTTATCAACTCAGTGTACAATTGTTGCCAACTCTTTGTTGTGTATAGGGTAACATTGTTCTAAGTTGGTGAGCTTCCTGGACTCATATGCCATGGGGAGGAAGACGCCAGTGTCAGTTTCTACCTGCAGCACTCCCCCTATGGCTATGTCAGAGGAGTCAGTCTTGAGTTTCTACTGGCAGTTCCAATTGGAGAGCTGCAATACAGGTGCAGCTGTAAGCCTCTACTTCAACGTCTTGAAGGCTTGATCTCTGAAAGGGGTCTAATGGAAGTGCTGTTTGGTGTTGAGGAGCTTGGTAAGAGGTGTAATTAGCTCCCCACAATTGGGAATGAACTTGCGCACGTAGGCAACCATGCCTAAGAAGGTACACACCCAGCCCACATTGGTGAGGGGCGGCATGCTGATGATTGCCTTGATTTTGGCATGGTTGGGCTTTATCCCTTGGGAAGAGATGGTGTGCCCAAGGAACAGCAGCTCTGACTTGAGGAACTTGCATTTGGAGGGTTTAGCTTTTAGCTGTTTTTTCTGAAGGGTGTTAAGGATAGCACAGAGGTTTTGGAGGTGCATGGTTTGATCTTGATTGAAGACAATAATGTTTTCAAGGTACACAACAACACATTTTCCAATCAAATCCTCAAATGCTTTGTTCATCAACATGGCAAAGGTGGATGGAGCGTTGGTCATTTCAAAGTCAATGACCTGACACTCAAACGACCCGTAGCATGTGCAGAAAGCAGTTTTTGCCTTGTCCTCTGGTGCAATGCAAACCTGGTTGTACCTTGTGGTGAGATCAATCTTGCTAAAGACCTTTGCACCCACAAGTGTATCAAACAGGTTGTCAATCAACAGCAGGTGGTACTTATTCTTAACAGTCACCTCATTTAAGGCGTGGTAATCTGTGACCAGGCAAAGGGACCCATCCTTCTTGGCTACAAAGAAGACAGCCAACCTGTATGGAGAGAGCAAGAGGCAAATGAAGCCCTTGTCAAGAGTGTCCATAAAGTGCTGGCGGAGGGTCTCATCCTCTTTTGTTGTAAGACAATATAAGGGACATGCTTTAGGTAACAATCTTTAGAGTTGTACAGCATGCTGGATTTCTTGGGGAGGAGGTAGTTAATCCAGTGTTTTGTTGAAGACGTCCTTATACTCCTCAAGGAGTGTGGCAAGCTCTGATGGAGGTGAAGTGGTCAAGGGAGGGCTGCAGATGGTTCAGCGCAGATAACTTTGACTGAGTATTGATTAAAGTCTAGTTTTCCCCTTGAAATTATAAAAGCCTGTCTCTGTTATTCTAACAAACACAGTATTGTGGAGTAGCTTGCTCATTTCAACAGGATAGATCTGAAAATCCACCCCATTTCTATTGAGGGTGATAACAGATGTATCCCAGTTGATGTAGGGACAATTTCGACAAAGCCAGTCAAGGCCAGCAATTATGTTGTGGCTGAGCCCTGCCATGATTGGCCCAGAGAGTTTAACCTGGAAGCTCCCCATTCTCATGGAGAAGGGTACTGTCTCATGGGTAATTGCCACTCTATGGGAATCATCTACTTGCACTGCCTTGAATCTGCTTGGCACACAGTCTAATTGTTGAGAGTCAGCAAACTCCTGGTCAACCATAGTGTGGTTGGCCCCAGTATCTACCAGTAGTTTGTGGGTATTCCCATAAAAACAGAGGGGAAAGGCCAAGCATGTTACTTTATTGGAAGAGTGGCTTGCTTGAAGCACAGGGTTGTCGCTATGAGCCTGGAAAATGTCAAGGGGTTCAACTTTGTGTACACTGTAGTCACAGGGATTCTTTGCAAGCAGGGATTAAGAGGAAGGGTCAAGTAGGGTTGTAGAACCTCTTGTAGCTACAAACCCCAGGCTTTTCCCTGGTCCTCAGTTTGTGCTAGCTGGAGTTCCCCCTTGCGGGGGCATTTGATCCCATTTTCCTGCTGACAAGGCTGGTGGCAGCCCACTTGGTTGTGGCCACTGCCAGGTGTTGAACAAGGTTGAGGGGAGCCTCATTTGTACAGCAGAAGCCCATCAAAGCCTAATTGTTGGCTTCGACAATGGCCTTGTAACAGTCATCAATGGAGGTACAACAACCTACAGGGACCCACTTACAGATATGGGGCTTGAGCCCATTGATTATCAGGGTCAGAAGCATGGTGTTTCTGTTGGTTACAGCTTCAGGGGCGGCAACAAGAGCTTGCTGCTAGGCAGCAAGGTACTCAGGAACAGATCCAGTCTGTTTAATAGCTAGAAGAGGAGTTCCCATCACAATAGGCAAGAAGGTTTTGCTGTGGCGGGACTTCACAGCGTCCCAGAATGCCACCCAGGTGACCTCAATTTCTTGGCTGGCCCAGTTAGTAAACCACACAGTGGCAGGCCCCATGAGGCGCCCAGACACAGTGGCAACCCATATGAGCTTTGGAACCTGACAGATACAGAGGCAGGCTTTAGTGGATTGAAGCCAGCTGACAATGTTGGCTCCTTTGACCCCACCTGCAAAGGATTCCAGCTGAAGATTGAGCATGCGCTGTGAAAGGTCTGACTGGGGAGGGGTGACGCTGGCGTCACACTGTCCAAGGTGGAGCTAATTATACACACTTGTAAGAACTAGCTGGTCTTGATAAATAACATACCTGTTGGGGATGTCCCCCTTGGGGATTGGCAGGAAGGTCTCTTGATGGGGAGTAGCCATACAGCCCGTACTCTGTCCTTTCTTAGGGGGGATTTTGTTTTAGCTAGGCCGTGAACCTACTGCTGCTACCACTGTTGCAACTGAACCAATGAGGGTTCAGTATTTGAATTGGGGAAGACAACAGTCCAATAGAAAGGACAAGAATTAATATAATAAGGTATTTTTTATTGTAGAATATTGGGATTAATATACCATATGGGAAAAGTCACAAGGCCACAAGGGGGTGGTATAGTGGGATGTTCCATGTAAGGTTCAAAGCCAAGGAATAACTTGTGCGGGATCAGCAGGTCAAATTGGTAGCACTCCTAATTAGGATAAAGTGCCCGCAATTTGATATTGCCATAAGAATGATTCATGATGTTAGATATATCAAGGGATGACTCATTGAGCACCCCCTATGTATTGTAAGATACGTTAGCAGGCAAGTCTGAAAGCTTGGTTGCAACACTGGGCAGCTAAAATTAGCCTACCCAGGCCCAGTCAAACCCACCAAGGCTTGGGAGTAGCTTTTAGGGGCCATTCTGGGCCCCACAGCTGCCACCAAAGCAGGAATGGTTCCTGCACCTAGATTTTTGCTTTTCAAAGCAAATCCAGGTGTGGGCAAATCCCCTGCGCCAGTTTGCCCTGTCTGGCGGCTAGGTGCAGGTTTTATTCCCTCCTGGGGCTTTGAATCTGTTACTTTTGTGACACTGATAAAAAATAATCCATCTCATCATATATACGCTCTGAAATACATTTGTTGAGTATATACTTCTGAGAAGTATAATGAATAAGATAAAGAGGAAAATTAAGAAGATAATAATACTTTATTGGATATGAGTTTATAGTATTATATAGTATTATGAAAAGTCAAATGTCATCCATGTAAGTCATGGTAGCCATGAGGCTTTTCCAAGTAGTGTTCCTCTTAGTACTCAAATTTTTTGATCCCTGTAATAGATGGGCAAATGATAAGAGTGCCACCAACTTAATGATTAGTTGGGAAATCATTTGGGAAGTCACTTGGGGAATTGCTTTCCTAAGAGGGAGTAATCAAAGATGTTGCAACATCTCCCCCTAAGGTGCTGGAAGGTGGAACCTTATTAATTTTCTTGAGATTGTTGCGGATTTGGGTTTGATACTGATCCAGTTTTGCATTGGGTACAGGAAGTCAAGAGATGTGTTGTGTTGTCCTTGCTTTGCAGAGGCAGAGTTGGTCATGATGTCTACATTTGAGCTCTGTACAAGCTCCTATTTTCTTGATGAGGTAGGTGTTGTTTGGTTTGACTTCCATGACAATGTATGGTCCTCTTAATCCTGGTTCCAATTTGTGCATGTTGTGGTTAGCAACCCAGATCTTGTCCCCAACTTGGAAGTGTTCCTGTTGTAATGAGACTGTTTTTCTCTCAACCCTTTATTTTTCCTTATCCTCCTGATCTTTCCTGACATGCTGTACATCAGGGTCATTGTTTTCTGGCACTTTCTTGGGCAGAGGTAATTGTGGTCCTGATTTAGTGCTAACAATGACAGGTTAATGCTCATAGACAAGTTTGTATGGGCTTTTGCCTGTATTGCAATTAACTTGTATTTTGCACACCATAAGTGCAGTTTGAAACATTTCAAACCAGGCTTTTAGATTGTTGGCAGATAGTTTACTGATTGCCTCTACAAGGGAACCTTTCAGTCTTTCAACTCTCCCATTTGTTTGTGGGTGATAGGGGCTGGTAATAGTGTGATTTATTCCATTTTTTGCAAGGTAGATGTTTGTATCAATGGCAGTAAGTTCTGTTCCTCTATATGTAATCAGGGGTTAAGGTTTTCTAAATTTGACTATGATATCTTTTAAAAAAATTACATTGTTTCCTTTATGTTCTTTTGTAGCTTGTGCTACAGGTCACCTAGTTGCATAGTCAATAGCTGTAATAATGTACTTTTTGCCTTTGTTGTTGCCAGGCATTAGTCCCATAATATCCAGTGATCACACTTTGAAAGGTTGTGTGATTGACACTGGTATTACTGATTTGGGAGTGCCTTGGAGCGGACATACTTTTCACAGACTTTGCATTGGTATAGTACTTCCTTGATATTGTCTAGCATGCTGGACCACAAGTGGCGTTTCTTGAGGTATTCATGCAAGTTCCTACTATGGGTGTGTTCCAGATCTCTGTGGTATTGAAGAATTGTGTCAATCTTTTGTGTTGACTGAAAATATGGTACAGTATTATCACTTGTTAGTATGTAGTGTAGAGTGCCATATACATTTTTGAACAGATGTTGTTATTGAGGACTTTCTCTTGGATGTTCATTGGTGTACTAGATGGGAACCCCTCTTGGAGATTCCCCATTATTAACATGAGCCAATTGGGGTTCCCATCAGCGCATAGAACATGTTTATGGTATAGCCTTGATAGGGCATCTGCAGTAAGCATTTCTTTGCCTGGTTTGTATTTAATTATCATGAGGTACCTTTGTATAAGGACATTCATACAGCTTGTTGTCTAGATAGATGTTGTTGAGTCTTGAAGAACACCAATGACTTGTGGTTAGTTATCACTTTGAATTCTGTGCACCTTTCAGGTAGCATTGTCACTTCATTAGACAGTGGACAATAGCTATCAGGGTTTTCCCATGTATTGGGTATCTTTGCTCACTGTCAGACAGCTTTCTTGATTCATATGCTACAGGGAGGAAATCCTTTTCTGTAATTTAAATTAGGAGAACTCCTCCTACTGTGTAATTGGAGGTGTCAGTTTCTAATTTGTTCACTACTTCACAATTTGAATATTGCAAAATAGGGGAGATAACCCTAAGTTCTTTTAAATGTCAAAGTGTTGATCCCTCAATGGTGTTCATACAAACTTTGTTGTCTTGCCTGTGATCAAAGATAGGGGAGCAATCAAGGTGCTCCAGTCAGGAATAAATCTCCTAACATAGGCTACCATGCCTAGGAACATACAAATCTTACTCTTATTTAGTGGTGCTGGCATATTGGTTATGGCTTGTATTTTTTCTGGGTCTGGCTTCACTCCGTCCTTGCTGATGATGTGTCCTAAAAATGAGAGTTCTGTTGAGAATAAGTCAAATGTGGAGGGCTTGGCTATGAGCTGGTTACCTTGAAGGGTGTTAAGGACCAGGCAGACGTCTTTCCAGTGTTATTTCTTAGTTGGACTGTATATGATTATGCCATCAAGGTAGACAATAGCCCTTTTTACAATGTGTTTCTTAAAGTCTTCATTCATAAAGATTACAAAAGTGCTTGGGGAGTTTTTCATGCCAAAGTTAAGGACCACACATTCAAACAATTCATACTTAGTTCTGAAATCTTTTTTTGTTATCTCCTCTGGTTTACCACAAATTTGATGATAACCTGCTGTCAAGTCAATTTTTGTGAAGACTTGGGTCCCCCCAGGGCATCAAAAAGGTCATTAATCAGGAGCAGGGTTTACCTGTTCTTAATTGTGACCTTGTTGAGCGCCCTGTAGTCTGTGATCAGGCAGAGTCCTTCATCTTTCTTTGCTACAAAAAACAGCCACACCAAAAGGAGATTTAGAAGGTCATATGAGTCCTTTTTCAAGGGCTTTGTCTAGATAGTCCTTTAGTGTGTTGTCTTCTTGTGGTGTTAGGCGCTAGATAAGTTGTGCTTTTGATAAACTCTCTTTGAGGTCAATTTCATGTTAGATGCCTCAATTAGGTGGTAGTCCTGGTAATGTTTCTTGTAAACCCAAAGAAAATTTTAGGATTAGCTGTTGTTGGATTGGGTCTTGTCTGTGTGAGGTCTTCACACTTTAAAATGAATAATCTTATATGTGCAGGTGTTCTGATTGATCTTGCAAGATCCTTTTTTCTTTCTGTTTCTTTAATTTTCACAAATGCATGGTCTCTCATAAGTGTGTCAAGGTAGGTTGGATACAAATGGTGATGCACCTCTCCTTGTTGTATGATGAGAATAGCGCTATCCCAGTCAATATGAGGTTTGGTCTTTCTCATTCAGTCCAGACCAACTAAAACATTGTAATTGGGGATTGGTATGATTGGACCACTAAGGGTAGTCTGTACATCTCCTATTTGGGCACAAACAGGTTTTCTCTCTCTGGTGACTGGTGTGAGCCTGTTATCTGCCATGATAACTCTCTTGATGTTACTTTGAACCGTGGGTAGCTTCATGAGGTTGGCAAAAAATTTGTCAACAAAAGATTGATCTTCTCCAGTGTCAAATAGTACTGTGACCTGATAGCTGCAAAAGCAGAAAGGATAAGTGAGGAGTTTATTTCCAGTTTGGGCGGCAAACTGTATAGGATCACTGGAGGGTACTATGATCATGGTGATTAAATTCACGTCTTGGTCCCTGTACAAGTCTTGCAAAGTGGGAGAGGGTGGCTTGCCTAAGCACTCCCCTGAGCTTTTCCCTCCTTGATAATTTTATCAGTGCTTATTTGATTTTCTTGAACGGTACAATTTCTGCCTCAAGGATGAAGCTGTTGGCTCTGTTGTTTTGCTTGTTAGTGTTGAGAAGCTGGATGCACTGGTATTTTGGCTATTGCCAACCCACTTGACATCCAGCCATTCCCAGTTTTTTGTCAATATAATATTCAGTTTAACATGCCAGAAATGGCAACAAACCAACATCACATGACTTGTCCAGGTATCTAGCAGTCCAAATCCAACTCATACATGACCTCCCTCATCTTTGATCTGACTTAAGTCCCTGCCACAGCGCAAGCTATATAAGTCTAAAGTATTATCCAATAAAATAGATTTCTTTCTTCTCTAAATCCATATTTGAAGCTTTCCCAAGAGTTGCTCCTCATCACTGGTAGAAGCTACAGTTTTTTGACCACACCCATGAAAGAGAAAATGACTGAACAGAACTCACCCACCTTTTCTCAGATACTAAATCAGGCTACATCTCAGGATACCTGGAAGATGTACTTCTGCGCCTAAAATATTGACAAAGATATACCCAGTGAATGCACCATATTTTAAGGACTGGTCATACCCTAAGCATGCACCAAGATAATTCAATACAGTTGCCCTCTACAACCACAAAAAAACACACAACCACCTATCACAGGCAAAATCACTAACACCAAGTACATTGGTATTGACAAGTTCTTTGGTAAAAACAAAGAAAATGTCATCAAGTGGCTAGGCCATTCAGCTGCCAAACTCCTCTCCAGCTGCATCCTCACCAAAAAATGAGTCCAGGAAGCCAGCAAGCGCCTATACAAGGCCGCAGCTAACTGGTTTGCCACTTGGTTTGGCTCAAAAACTGACAACCAGCTTGACAACTGGAAAGAGTTAAAACTGATATCACCCACAACTTTTGTGTCACTGAATCCCTCCAAGACATTGCAATACAGCTCAGTGATCTTCCTCAGAAGACCACTATCACAGCTTACGCCAATGAATTTGAGCAACTACACCGCAAAATCCAAAATACAGTGCAAACTGACAATGTACACACCAGATCCTCATTCATCAACAGAATGAAACCCTCTGTTGCTGCCCTCATCTGTCCAGAGGCCAACACCTCCATGCCTGCGCTCATTGCAGAAGCCAAACATGCAGAAAAACGTGCAAACATGGAATATGCTGCACACAACGGCAATTGTTCCTCAGACAGCAATGGAAGAGATAATTACAATGACAACAAACACTAAAACACCAACCACAACAACAGCAACTCCAATCAAAACAATAACAATCACAGCCAGAGCGCAACCTGCTTCTGTTTCAAGAAGAAAGACATTGCCAAAGTAAACAATGCTGAAACAGCAACACACTATGAATCTGACTTCAAATTCTCTGACCTCAAAGGTCTCAAAATAGAGAAACAGGGAAAAGAGGAAGGGGAACAGGCTTAAGTGCCCCTGTCTCCCCCCAAACCAACAAGAAATTGTACCAATGCACAAACTTTACTATGCACATTCCACGTGTCTCACAATCTTCTATCTTTATGAATGTAAAAACTAAAGATTGCTCAAAACTTCTTTTCTACCCATGCACTTATAAATCATATACACATAAAATTTTATTTGAATCGGGTGAACAACACATCATGGTTAGCAAACCATTTGTAATCAAATGCAAGATACCAGCTGTCAAATCCAACTTCAAATATGCCAGAATGGCAGACAAATCAAAGGTTCTACTTGAAGGCAAAACATCTCCCTTCAGAATTGAACTCCAAGACATTCAAACGTTCATTAAAGGACTTGTCATGAACAACATAAACTATGACATTGTAGCAGGCATGAACTGGTTTACCTAAGTGAATCCCAGTGTATGTTGGAAAACAAAAACCATGACCATCAAACACAATGGAGTCAAGTTTAAGATCCTCAAAGAACCTAACAACCTCATTCTGAGGGACACAGTCTTTGTCCAAGTCTTAAGCCAGAACAACTCAGAACATCTAACCAAAGACACTACACTTTATATAATGAGGTACACAGAATTTAACAACATGCAAAAAGCCAAAATTTAGTCCCAGAGCTTGCAGCACTTCTAAATAAATACGCCCATGTATTAAAGGAAACCCTAGCAGACAAAACTCCCAAAAAGGAGGTCAAACATGATATTGATCTATGCAAGGTTATGCCCAAACCTGCACCCCTCTACAGACTCTCTCCCATGGAGACACAAACCCTCAAAAATAACATTGAGAATAACCTAGCCAAAGGTTTTATTTGACCATCAGAATCCCTGTGAGGGGCAGCAGTTTTCTTTGTAAAGAAAAGTAAAGGCTCACTATGTCTAGTAATAGACTACAGAGCTCTCAATACAAGCACAGTAAAGAATAAATATCCCCTTCCACTTATAAAAGATCTGTTTACAAGACTCTCCAGAGCCAATTTTTTCTCCAAAATCAACCTCACCTCAGGCTACAACCAAGTAGAAGTAAAAGAAAAGAACATAACATAACAAAAACTGTGTTCTGTACACAATTTGGATTCTTTGGGTGTAGAATAATGAACTTTAGAATGTCCAACACTCTCACAACGTTTGTCATTATGATAAACCAAGCACTGAATGGTCTTTCAAATGCATTATGCTACCTTGACAATATCATCACATTCTTAAAAATCAAAGAAAAACACCTCACATATGTCTTCAAGACACTCAATTGACTCACAAAGCACAAACTCTATGTAAAGACTAGCATGTGAAAAATTTATGGAAAATGATCTCTTTTTCTTGGGCCACATTGTCACTGACAGTGGCCTCAAAGCAGATCCAGACAAAATTAAAGCCATAAATAACATGCAACACCCCACCTCTGTTAAACAAGTTAGATGCTTTCTCAGAATGATATCTTACCTAATAAAATATATCAAAGACTGCAGAAAACTAATCACGCCAATCAATGATCTAACCAAGGGTAATGCCAAAAAAATTCATCTGGACACCAGAATGTGACAAGAATTTTCAGCTAATAAAGCAAGCTCTGATCAAAGTGCCAATCTTGCAATACTCAAATAGCAACAGGTACTATGAGCTTGAGTTGGATGCCAGCAACACTGCCATTGGTGCAGTGCTATGCATCTGCCAGCCAGGGCAGCAAGACTTCCTGCCAGTATGTTACAAAAGTAGAAACTAACTAACACTGAGCAGAGATATTCTATACATAATAAAAAATTGCTAGCAATATACCACACATACAAGAAATGAATATGTTATCTAGAAGAACATTTAAACATCCAAGTACTAACTGATCATAAATTCTTAATCTACTTTAAAACTCAGAACACGCTCATACGCTAACAAGCCAAATTGATGTCCTTGCTTAAACAGCTTAACCTGGTCATCCAGTAAAAAGGGAGCAGAGTTAGTCACAGCTGATGCTCTCTATAGGCTATGTCAGCCAAGAGAGAATCACCCTGACCACCTGGATCTAGATTGGTCAAACCTATACAACACTGAGTAAAAAACCAAAGCAAAAGATTCCTCAACCCATCAGTTAACTCATGACACACTAGTGAGAAATTAGAAACACTTCCATGTATCAAATGATACAGTATACCACATCATCAAAGACAAACACATTTCCTACATTTTACTTGCACAAAGGGTTGATACCATTTTAAGTCACCACTGTATACTAGGACACACAAAAGCCAACAACCTATATCTCACCTCAAAGGAAATAATATAGTGGCCTAATCTAAAACAAGACATCATTGTTGTCCTAAAGAAGTGCACAGTATGTGAAAAATACTCAAGCACCAAAGAATCACAACCTACAGTTAACCCAGTGCCTGACCCAGAATCATTTAAGATTTGGAGCTGGACATAGTAAGACCTTTCCCAGAAGCCAAAATAAAACAACACTTTTTAATTGTAGCCATTGACTTTTCAACACGCTGGCCAATCTGCTGGGCAACTAAAGACCAGAAAGAAGAAACAATCAACTGCTTTATTAATAAGATAATCATAGCAGACTATGAAGCCCCAGACTACATCATCACTGATGGAGCCAAGAAGCTGACAGGACACATAGTGAATGATAATCTGAAAACAAAGAACATCAAACACTCTGCAACCTTGTCTTAAAGGCCACAAGCCAACCGCAGAGTTGAACACCTAGGCAACAGCCTCATCAGAATCCTGGAAAAAATAATGAATGACAAATCCAGAGACACATGGTCACTATATGTGAAATATGCATTATTAGTATCTCAGATTTGTACTAACCAAGGGACAGGCTACTCATATTTTTGAATTAACATATGGATACAAACCAGAGATAGCCACACACAATAACCAACCTTATGTGAAGATTGCCTCAGAGAAAACTTCCCACAGTGAAACAAGTCCCAGCACTACAGCACATACCGCTCAAAGCCAAGATAGCAGAGAGCAAGAGACTCAAAAAAACAAAAGGTAACCTCTAAAGAGGAACTGCTTCCCATTGACTTCCCTTGCTTAGATCCTTGCTGAAAACAGAACAAATTAGATTCAGTACACAGAGGACTGAAAAGAATTGTTAAATACTGACCAGACAGAAACACTTACCTAGTCAAGTGAAAGGCGCCAAAGACTCTATTATATAAAAGTACCACAGATCCTGTCTTTGCCTCAGCAAAGGGAAATACTCAACTTGGCTAACACCTAATAGCAAACAATTTCAGAAACCTCAGGCAGCAGCTGTCAAGAAAAAGCTCTCTCCTGATGTACCAGAGTAATCTCTTAAGGGAAGGTGTGTCAAGGAGCTGAATGTACTGGTATTCTGGCTGTTGCCAACATACACAACATTCAGTCATTGCCTGGTTTGATGCTAATTCAATATTCAGTTCAGCATTTCTGTCAGGGCCCAGAGTTTCCTGGACAGTCAGCTGGTCTCCTTAGAGGTGATAAAACATGCAGCTTGGAAACCTCCACAAAGCACTTTCTAGGGCAAAATACCCCTCTTTTGACTAGCAAATGACCCAGGATTTGAGAGGCACATGAGCCTCAAATCCCTGGCATTGAGCCTGTTATCAAATTTGGGTCACCTACCTATCAGGAAATGATACATTGGGAGCGCAATTGTTTGATTGCGCAATTGGACAATCAATTCATTGCGGGAGCTAAAAATAACTGTAGCAACTTGCCATGCTGCAAATTTCAAAAGGTTCATGTTATAGCAGCCAATGAGATCTCACCCTCTTGGCCAAGCACGCAAATTCTGGTTAAAACCGCAAATCAAACTCCAAATGATGCCATCAGTTCTCTGGTGGCGCAAAAGGCCACAGAATCATCAGTAAGTATAAGTAGTGAGGGGGAGAAGCCCTCCTCACTGTTGATATCTTAATAAAGCAAGTTTATGCCTAGAAATTATTATCTTATTGCAGGAATTGTCTATTTTTTCTCAAATTTAATTATTCTCTTTGCATCTATTTGTGAATCCACTACTCAATACAAACTTGCATACCCATATCCTCCTGGTCATACTCCTGTTGTCCTTGCCAAACCGCCTTGCACCCTTGACCTGGAGTATTTCCACCCCCATCATCTGGATCTCCCTCCTGGTTGTGCTAAAGAGATCATCCTGCCTGCTATGAAGGAGATTCCTACCACTCCCCCTTACCCAACACGCCTCCTGTTCAGGACTTCAGTAAGTTGAGGTTTGTCTATATCACAGTATTGGGGCTGACAAACCAGATTGTGCCCCATACTGGGAGTTTGTGTCCCTTAGCTACTTCAGTCAACTACCTGGTCCACATAGCGCCTATTGTGTACATGGCCTTTCAGGCCCGGCCTGCCTCCCCTGTGAGAGTCCAGCCAGACTCTAGTATGGGCCGTGAAAATTTCAGAAATGGCAACAAATCAATATCACATGACTTGTCCAAGTATCCAGCAATTCAAATCTAACTCACACATAACTTCCCCTATCTTTGATTTGTCTTAAGTCTTTATCACAGCACAAGCTATATAAGTCTAAAGTAATATCTAATAAAATAGACTTTTTTCTCTAAATTCATATTTAAAACTTCCCCAAAAGTTGTTCCTTATCACCAAAACAGACACTAGGAACATTTTTTCTTTTCATATTCTAGATTATATGTTTTTTAGAACAAGCTGATAAAAGTATTATAGGTTCACTGATTTGATTTGATATTTTTGTTATCTGTTTCAGTAGCTATTAGAGTTTGTTGTTGGATTGAGTTTTTAACTTTTGTGACTGAGTTTGATATGTTTTTAAAAACATAGTAAACATAGTAGCTTTGTTCTGTGACTAAAACTCATGTGTTATAGTGCTTGGCATATTTGTTTTTGAATCATATTTAATTTTGGTTCTGTTTACATAGGTTGTTAGGCGACTGGAAAATGTTGCCAAATAACACATGTTTTTCATGAAATTAGCTTTTATTTGTATCTAAAAAGTTAAAATTTGTTCTGTGACTTGACTTATGTGTTCTTAACTGAATAATATTTGTTTATTTCAACTGGTTCGAAAACTACTGTATAAATATACTAATCAAATATCAAAATTCACTTGTTTTTTATATTGTATATATTTTTGTTGTTTGTTTTTATCTTTGTATCATTAATTTTTTTAACTTTTATAGTAAAGAGTGTAAATCACTTATAAAATTAAAAACAATTGATATTTTTTTCACTAATTAAGACATATTCTTATTTCATTTTTGAGTGTGCTAAGCTTATTTTAGTAGACTACATCAATATAATGTATATTTATATCAAGAGTTTTTTTAGTATATTAAGTACTGTTAGTTAAAAGACTGTCATTTTTCAGAAGTCAAATAGCAAAAAAACTGAATTTTAACTTTATTCAATAGTTGTCTATCAGAAAGTTGACTTTCTCACAATTTTTGTTTAGAAAATTTTAATCGATAGCAAGATATGTTGTCATAAAAATCTATTATATTATTATTAATGACAGATAACTATTATTTCTAATAAAAAATGCTAAAAATGAAAAATCTTGACAATATCAAGTTTAAAGTATGTATTAGCTCAATCTTACATGTTATTTATTACAAGCATCTTTAAAAGTATATTGGTTAAATATAGTGAAGTGTGGCCTAAATTATGTCACAAATTGTTGCAAATTTGGGTTATCTAAACTAGCTAAATTTATGAGCTAAAGTTTATTTAAAATAAAATTTTATAAAATGTACTGATTATTCTAAGGCTATATAAAGCTTACTAAACATCAGCTCTAACTGCTAAATAAAGACAAGATCAAAGTAAAATTTTTAAGTGTAAGGTTAAAAGCTGTGTTTATTAAACTAATATAAGGTAGTAATAATCCTGAATAATTCTGCTCAATAATAACATAGCAATTAAATAGTAAAAATTAGCTTTGGGAGTTCATTTTCAAATTGTATCAATGAGTGAACCCCACTAACTCAAAAGAAAATAAAGTAAAGCTTTAATTTTGCAACACAATGAAAATATATTCTACTCAGACTTTAATAAATTAATATTTGACCATTTGTTTTTTAAAAATTGGTTCAACTTTGACAATCATAGCAAAAAATTATTTTTATAGTTTATTTAGCTTGAGAATTTGTGAATTAAAAGTGAAAAAAGTAAAAAATTGTTTAAAAAAAATACTAATTTTTGGATTAATTTGTTACAGTTTTGTATGATTAATCATTTAAACTCTACACTAAAAATTAACTTGATTGAAAAAAAGAGCTAGGTCAATTAAAAAAGATGTTATTAAAAATAGATATATAAATAATAGTTTGGGTGAGAGATAAGTGGCTTGCACATTCCAATTTTATTTAGTTTTAATTACAATAAAAGAAAAAGCCACTTAGATACAAACCTGATCTAAATGAATACATATTATTTCTTAGTGAATCTTGCTTATTACTGTATAATTTCATTTGAAATGTTAGTAAAGTAAACTAGCAGTAATAATATTGGGACTTAATAAAATAATTTTATAAAAATATAAGTACCTAGATAAAATTTTCAGATAGTTCAGATTAAGTAAAACTAAACATAATAGCTCTAGATTAAAATACATCTCAAAGTACTAAAAATGAGCTCAAAGTAAAATCAAAGGCCTGGACTCACTATAATCTATTCAAATTCATACTTAGTACATATAAAAAATAAAGAACACCATATCTTTGTACTGTAAATTCAGAACCTGAACGTAAAAATGTGGGATTGTCAAATCCTTGGTCCAAATTTTGATCACTTTTGCAAGCAACTCAGCTGAGTGAAAATTAAAATATTTAATAAAAGCAACCATTTAATTTGACTTTTTTGATTTATTTAAATTGGCAAATTTTGAATCTCTTGAGCAGATAACTCAACTAACAAAATACAAAACATAACAAACAAATGTGGGATACATGAATCAGAAATGTGGGATTCTAATGTACAATTTGAGATTTCCTGTATTTCAAACAAATCATAGACATCATGTAAAAATTAACGAATCTGAAATTGCAGGATTATCAAATCCAAGAACCAAGTTTCAAATTATAATTGTGAGGAATTTGAAATAAATATAATTTATGGACATCTCAAAAAGGATGCTAAAGGGTAATGAGTGGATTTGTGCTAATTCTTTTAGAAATCATAGGCATTCTCAAAAATCACCCTATTCCAACTTAGGACGGCTAAAATTTAGATCCTACTATTCACCAACTTAACATACTTAACAATAAAGTAGACTAAAATATACACGTCTCTTTTTGAGTTTAAAAAATTTTAATAAAAATTTATTATGTCTTCTTTCAACAACAACCAAGTCAACAAGCTGTTCCCTGGCCTTGACAAAATCATTCAGGGCTACACTGGGTCTCTTAACGGTGAAGCCTTCCTCTATGGCCACTCCCAACCTGCAGGCCCCTCTGCAAGCACTACCCAGGAGTGTGTTCTTTCTCCTGCAACTTCCAGCATGGCCCTGTTTGCACATCACGCACAGGAAGATGCCAACCCAAATCCTGTTTCAACAATGGCATCTGAAACCAGCCATTTGAGCCATTGGGTCACTCAGAGAGATCAGAACCCCAAAACAGCCAATCAGATGACATTGACAAGTTTCCAAGATAGACACATCCCTCCCCCAGCCAATCAGCCTGTAAGAAGCAGAAGAAAATTAATCACTCTGGAGATTGTTCTCAAAATGGTTGAAAAGCAAGAGAAGCTTATGTCCCTTGGGGAAATTGCAGCCGCAATAGGGTTTGCAAAGTCCACTGTGGCTGCAACCCTGCAAGCCCACACCAACTGTGGCCCCCTATCAAGAAGACCCCAACTGGTGCCCGTACTTTGACCTAAGGTGACACAGCTCATCCCCTTATGATGGCTATTATAGAACGTGACCCGCAGATGCCCCTGTTTCAGGTATGTCTCCAGTTGGGACTCCACGGCATCTTCACCAACAAAAGAGCAGTAAATTTGTGGATGCACAGAGTTGTGGTTGCTGCTAGAATCTTGTCCAATCAAGTTCTCAGTGGCCCCATTTTGGTGGATACTGATCCCTACAATTCAACTATTATTAATTTTATCAAAGGAAGGGCAATGAGGGCCTGTAATGAGGTCATCTTTCTGTTGTATGCTAAGATATCTGCAAGTATTCAAGACTATGGAGAAAAGTGTATCCAGTCTGATGTGTACAAGCGCAGCCCAATCTTGTATTGTTTTGTTGGGTTTTATTGGCAGTTTCCCCATTGGGTGTCAATTATTACTTGGCAATATCAAACACTGCAGATTGTAAGGTCTTGCCCATAATGGTGCAAGGTTATAAACTAAAGCATACAAAGCATTGGGATTCAAATTTAAAAGATATAAGAATGTAGGTACTGTCTGTAAGATGATCTTACAAAAACCCGCTAAAAACCTATATTGTGTCACAAATGGAGTAATAGAGTTTTAAAACCCTAGGCAAAGAAGATAGAATAAGGTGTTCAATAGTGAACAATTTGTAACTAAAGGAATATTGATATTAGGATATTCTTCATCTGCAAATTGATACATATAACTATTGAAAGATTCTTTAAGAGAAAAAATGGATACAACAAACCTAAGGCTTGTTGTTTTACAAGTTTCATTTGGTTTAAAGAAAAGGCTAAACTAAGAAAATGAATTTAAAAAAACAAAATTCTAAAAATTACAAATTTGAAGTTTAAAATTGTAAAAGTTGAAGGG
The DNA here is from genome assembly GCA_014839935.2 of Entomophthora muscae. NCBI lineage: Eukaryota > Fungi > Entomophthoromycota > Entomophthoromycetes > Entomophthorales > Entomophthoraceae > Entomophthora > Entomophthora muscae. The sequence continues at coordinate 56,820 of QTSX02007310.1, read as the reverse complement.
GAAGAAATCACTTAGAATTTTGGCTTAAAGCCTACTCTTCAAAAGCCCTTTATTTATAGAAGAGAAAGCCTTTTCAGTTGGACCATGATCAACAGGAGGAGCAGCCAAGAGGAGGAGCAACTGGAGAAGTTGGAGACAATCAGGTTCAAAAAAAGGAGAAACACAAAGACCAGTTCAAGTTTGATAGGCAGAATAGGCTGGGGAGAGCGGCAACAACTTGAAAAAAGGAGTTTCAAAAGGTAAGCAAAAAGTAGAATAAATCTAACTTAAAGTAGAGAAATATACACTATTTGAATAGCTGGGAAGACAGTGGGTGACAACTGCGTCAATTCAAATGTGAATCAAAGAGAAAAACAAGGTAATTAACTTAAAATACTTAAATATTAACTTCTAATTTAAAATTCCAAATATTAAAAAATACTGAAAGATTAAAAATCGAAATTAAACATCAAATATGATAATTTAGAGGCTGCCCTTTGGGGCAGGGCATGACATTACCCCCTCCAGATCCAAGCTCAGGATGTGCTTGGATATAAGAGTTGATGGCATCAGGACAGTTTCCAAGGTTGGACAGTGACTCCCAAGAACTCTCCTCAACAAAATATCCCTTCCAAAGAACCAAGTATTGGAGTTTACCATAGTGGTAACAATGGTTGATAATGGAGTCAACCTCATATTCAGGAGTCCCTTGGACCATGTGAGGAGGGGGTGATTCATTGTTCTGATGAGAAGGAGGAGGAGAACTCTGGAGTTTGAGAAGGGATTTGTGGAAGACATCATGAATGTGATACCCTGGGGGAAGTTGGATACAATATGCAACCTTTCCAACTCTTTCTGTTACAAGAAAAGGCCCTATGAAACAAGGGCCAAGTTTACAGGAAGGCCATCTGATAGGAAGATTCTTTGTATTTAGATATACAAGATTTTTGACCTGAATGCCCTTTTCCTCCTGACAATGAGGTCAGCCTGGACCTTGTAAACCTCAATAGCCTTAGAGAGATTCTCTTTTAAGGAATTCTGGATGAGTTCTAGCTGGACAAGAAACTCCTTGGCTAACAGGGAACAGACAGAGGAGGTGACAGAAGGAATAAAGGCAGGAGTGTAGCCTAAATTTGCCATGAACGGAGTCATTTTGGTAGAGGAATGGGGGGTAGCATTGTAGCAATACTGGGCCAAAGGTAGGCGAGAAGCCCAATTGTCTTGTTGTTTGTTGGAAAAACAGCAAAGGAAAAATTCTAGTGTCTGATTTGTACGTTTGGTTTGACCATCAGACTGGGGATGATAAGAGGTGCTAAAAGAAAGGTGAACACCTAGCTGAGTCATAAACTCCTTCCAGAACAGGGAAAGGAATTGTGGTCCACAATCAGAGACAATATCTCTTGGAGTACCATGGTGGATGAAGACGTTCTTAACAAAGAGGGAAGCAGTCTGCTTTGCAGTAAAGCTAGAATTGAAGGGAGCAAAAATAGCCTGCTTTGAGAATCTGTCTATAATGACCAGTATGGCATCAAAACCTTTGGACTGAGGAAACTGGACAATATAATCCAGAGAGACGGATTGCCAAGGACCTTCAGGGACTGGGAGGGGAAATAGAAGACCCACAGGTTTCTGGGTGGAGTGTTTGCTTCTTTGGCAAACTAGGCAACTACTGACGTATATCTTAACAAAGGTGGACATCTTTGGCCACCAGAAGTGATCACAGAGTTTAGAAAGTGTTTTCTTGTATCCAGAGTGGCCTGCAGCAAGGGAGTCATGAAATGTGATGGTTAGAAGCTGTTGAAGGTCCAGAGAAGGAACTACCAAAAGGTTGTTGAAGTATAACACACCATCCAGAAGGTGAAAGGAAGGATTTGTGACTGTCTTATTGTTTGTAAGAGCGTCAATGATCTGAGACGAGGCTTTATTGGAAAGCTGGGATTCATGGATTTGCTTCAGTATATTGGGGATTGTAGTACTGATAACATTAATTGTCAGAAAACTCTCAGATGGGAGGACCATCTTGGTGTTAAGGCGTTTGCAGTCTTTGTCAACATTGGATAATAAAGGATGATGACTAAGCGCGTCAGGTAGGGTATTAAGTACACTCTTCTTGTACACAAGCTTGAAGCAGAAATTTGACAGCTCCAGTACCCATTTAGTGTGTCTTTGGGAAATGTGGCGTGACTTGGTGAAGTAAAGCAAGCTCTTATGGTCCGCATAAATGAGGAAGGGCTTGTCAAGTCCCTCAAGGTAGCAACGCCAATGCTTGAGTGTTTTGATGATGGCAAGAAGTTCATTGTTGTGTACGGGGAAGTTTTGTTCAGCTGGAAGGTGTTTTTGAGAGAAGTATGCAACAGGGTGTTGCATCCCATCCCCCAAGCTGAAGGAGAACACTGCCAACGGAATAGTTGCTGGCATCAGTCTCAACCAAGAAGGGTTTGGAAGGATCAGGCATCAGGAGGACAGGTGTGGAGACAAAGACAGCCTTTGTAGCCTCAAACACGAGCTGGGCCTCAGGTGTCCAGACAAAAGGAACGGAATAAGAAGTGAGGGTAGTGAGTGGCAAAACTAGAGAAGAAAAATTCCCACAAACTTACGGCAATAGTTTGCCAATCCAAGGAAACCACAAAGTTGTGAGAAAGTCTTGGGAACAGGCCAGCTTTGGATAGCATCCACCTTGCTAGGGGAGACAGCAAAACCGTTTTGAGTGATAATGTAGCCTAGGAAATCAACCTCAGTGCAGAATAATGAGCACTTAGAAGACTTTGCAAACAGATTGTAGTCTCAAAGTCTCTGGAGTACTTGGTGGATGTGGGCAACATGGTTGTCAATAGAAGAGGAGTATATGAGGATATCATCAAGATAGACAACAACAAACTTGTTAAGGAAGGGCATAAGTGCCTCATTCATTAAGGCCTGGAAGGTTGACAGAGCGTTATATAATCCAAAAGGCACTACATTGTATTTGTATAACCTGAATGGGGTACAGAACACGGTCTTCCATTAGTGGCCAGGAGAGATTCTGATCTGGTAGAAAGCACTTTGGAGATCAATCTTGGTGTATACAGAACTATCAGTGAGGCAATCTGCCAAAGCCTCAGCAGAAGGAATAGGGCATCTATCCTTGATTGTGATCTCATTAAGGGCTCTATAATTTACACAAGGGCGCTTGGAGCCATCAGATTTACTGACAAAGAAGATGGGGGAAGAACATGGAGAAGTAGATCAAGATATGAAACCCTTGGAGAGTTCCTCATTGATGTAGTCCTTTAGTAGAGTGCTGTCGGAGTCAGAGAGAGAAATAAGCCTTCCCCAGGGGGGAGTGGTGCCTGACTTAAGGTTTATCTGAATATTGTAGGGCCTATGAGGAGGTAGCAGGTTAAATTCCTCCTCACTAAAACAATCCTTGAAATCAGAGTAACAATAAGGTAATCCATCCTTCTCATCGGCAGAAAGAGTATCTGGGATGGTACTAGAGATAGCAGTCAGGTTTGGCTTGGAGGAAGTTGAGCCAAGAGTACCAGGTACAAGGGATAACAATTTGATAAAGTCATTGCATGTAAATGATATTTTGTTGTTTGGGTGATCAAAGTTAAGCAAAGACTCTCTCAACTACAGGAATCCAAGGATGAACGGGAAGGATAAGTTGGAGGAAGAGTTACATGTGACGTGGAATGATGAGCCCTCCAAGTCAATGGTGACGGGTTGGAGGATAGGTGTGGCGCCAATGAGAGTGCTGTTTACCACCTTGACGTCAAGAGATCCAAAGGTGGGGAGTCCAAGTAGTTTAGCGAGTTTCTCCTCAATGAAGTTGGCATCAGCGCCAGTGTCAAGAAGAGCAAGCACCTTGATCTTTCCCAGAGGTCCATAAATAGTCACTAGGACATTAGGTGACTTGGAAGTATTTTTAAGGAACAGCAAAGTGAGGGTGAAGGTCTTGTTGACAAAGGGGGAACGTTTGGAGAGAGGACAGGCTGGTAGAAGATGATCCTTTGATCCACAGTAAGAGCAGAGGTTGTTGTTCCTTCTTCTAAGGACTTCCTTGGCAGTAAGGCAAAAACCTCCCCCAGAATTTGGCTTGGTGCCAGGTGGAGGAGTTGAGGAGGGCAAGGCCTTGTCTGGAATAAACAACCAGACTGTAGGGGATAGGTTGGAAGCAAAGTGTGTTTTTGAAGAAATGTATTTTTGGTTCCACTTAATCACTTCTCTGATAAGAGGTTCTAGTTTGTCAGGGAGATTGTGGTGAACCAAAAATTCCTGGAGCAATCTGTTGAGGCCTATCTTGTAGAAGCTGCAAGCCTCAGTGTCAGAGGCTTGTAGTATTGACTGGAGAGAGAAAAACTTCTGGTTGTATTTGCCAAGTGAAAGAGAACCTTGTGTGAGACCTGCAAACCGGGAAGCAGAGAAAGTGGATGACTCCTTGTCTTCTCCAGAGAAAGATAGGAGTGAACTGACAAAGAGATCATAATTATGGAGAATGCCCGGATTGTGTATCAAATGAGAGCTAAACCAATCTCTGTAGTGACCAGTGAGCTTCTCTGCAAGATAGAGGACCTTCTGGGAGTTGGTGGAGAACTCAGACTCGTAAGCAGTAAAGTGGGCCTGTGCATAAGCTAAAGTGTTAAAAATACTAGGGGGTGGTGAACTATGTGCTAAGGTATTGAGAACTACTGTTTGGTTGGTGTAGGTAGTGGGTATGATCCTTCTTATTACAAAAAACCTTATTGTATAACCAACCAAATAAGAAAACCACTAGAGATAACAAAGTTACAATAATAGAGAGAAACAAAGCTAAAAGGATAATAGAAGAGATGGAAAAAGTGTTGCCTGGGTCAATACCATGAGAAGCCAAAATAATGTAAGGTCTTTCCCATAATGGTGCAAAGTTATAAACTAAAGCGTGCAAAACATTGGGATTCAAATTTAAAAGATATAAGAATGTAGGTACTGTCTGTAAGATGATCTTACAGAAACCCGCTAAAAACCTATATTGTGTCACAAATGGAGTAATAGAGTTTTAAAACCCTAGGCAAAGAAGATAGAATAAGGTGTTCAATAGTGAACAATTTGTAACTAAAGGAATATTGATATTAGGATATTCTTCATCTGCAAATTGATACATATAACTATTGAAAGATTCTTTAAGAGAAAAAAATGGATACAACAAACCTAAGGCTTGTTGTTTTACAAGTTTCATTTGGTTTAAAGAAAAGGCTAAACTAAGAAAATGAATTTAAAAAAACAAAATTCTAAAAATTACAAATTTGAAGTTTAAAATTGTAAAAGTTGAAGGGGAAGAAATCACTTAGAATTTTGGCTTAAAGCCTACTCTTCAAAAGCCCTTTATTTATAGAAGAGAAAGCCTTTTCAGTTGGACCATGATCAACAGGAGGAGCAGCCAAGAGGAGGAGCAACTGGAGAAGTTGGAGACAATCAGGTTCAAAAAAAGGAGAAACACAAAGACCAGTTCAAGTTTGATAGGCAGAATAGGCTGGGGAGAGCGGCAACAACTTGAAAAAAGGAGTTTCAAAAGATAAGCAAAAAGTAGAATAAATCTAACTTAAAGTAGAAAAATATATGCTATTTGAATAGCTGGGAAGACAGTGGGTGACAACTGCATCAATTCAAAAGCAAATTGAAGAGAAAAATAAGATAATTAACTTAAAATACTTAAATATTAACTTCTAATTTAAAATTCCAAATATTAAAAAATACTGAAAGCTTAAAAATTGAAATTAAACATCAAATATGATAATTTAGAGAGCCTGCCCTTTGGGGCAGGGCATGACACAGATGGGTATGCCTACCAGACGGAGCTCAAGGCCATGCTGGAGGAGTGGGCCACACAAAACACTGTGCACACAGTTGTACTAAGTGTGGAGATGGAGCAGCGGGAATGGGCTACCCAAGAAATCAGGGCTGTGGGGCATACTTGTTGGTTTTACCCCATCAACTACTCTGATATGCATCATGAAGATGTATGTCTCTACAATTTTGGTTCCGCCCTCAGGCGCTTAAAGCCTGCCACCTACTATAAACTATACACCCAAATTGATAAGGGGTATGAGCTTTTCCCTTCCGTGTCCGTCCAGGACTTATTTGATCTCATCATCTTCTATGCTTTTGATAGTGATAAGTCCAGAAAGGACCCCTGTCTCCCCCCATGCCAGTCCATCCGTTTTGTCAAGCCAGTATATGTGACGGAAGAAGAATTCAAGCAATTGAAGCAATCAGCTCTTGCTGCCCCTTCCCAGTCAACAAACCCTGCCTCCCCAACCCCCCATCAAGCCACCTGCCTTCCAACCCTGACTCCCAAACTACCACCTATTCCCTCACCACTATCTTTGATGCCGCCCCTTTCACAGGCGCAGATAAAGGCAATGTTCATTCTGCCCATTCCCTCCTCTTCTGGACCTTTGATTAGTAAATAAATATTTTCTTTGTGACAACTTATTAAAATTGATATCTCTCTTTCAATTCATAATTAATAATATTTTATTTTTACATTATCAACATTTACCATAATTAATACAATTTTGTACATTTTACAAATAGCTTAAAATTATAGCATACATATTTTTCATCATCATTAATAAATTAAAGACAATAAACATAAATATTGAATTAAAATATTGCAATTAGATGTCAACTCTTGATATTTAGAAATTATGTGCATAACTTAAAGCATTTTGTTTAATAAATATCACTTTAAACTAGGCCTTTTTCATTGTAATTTATCTAAATGGACTGTGTTTATATTAGAGAGCCATTAACGCTTAGTACAAATATTAATACATTGTGCATTTTACAGCCTGTATATTTACCTATTGGTAATAATTTTATAAACTTTTTAGTTGGATTTTGTGAGGTCATAATTATGTAATGTGTTAATAAATTACATTATTATTACCTTACAAAATCTGACTGAAACGTTTACAGAATTATTACCAATAGGTAAATATACAGGCTGTAAAATGCACAATGTATTAATATTTGTAGTAAGCATTAATGGCTCTCTAATATAAACACAGTCCATTTAGATAAATTACAATGAAAAAGGCCTAGTTTAAAGTGATATTTATTAAACAAAATTCTTTAATTTATGCACATAATTTCTAAATATCAAGAGTTGACATCTAATTGCAATATTTTAATGCAATATTTATGTTTATTGTCTTTAATTTATTAATGATGATGAAAAATATGTATGTGTTAAAGATAGTACTATAAAAACCAGTTTTTTGATGGAATTCAAACAAAATGTCAACTATCTATAACTTGATTAAAAAATTAGGAGTACACCTGCAAAAGGTTGTTGAAATAGAAAAAAGTATCAGGGAAATAATGACAGAAAAGCTGAGTGACAAGGGCCAGCCGCTAATCCAGTCAAAAGAAAAGGCTATGAACAAACTAGGAAATATTATAGACAAAAAGAATAAAAAAAGCATTACTAAATCTCCAGGGAACAATTCTATCAAGTCTAAAGTTCAACAATGCGGCCTACAATTTGTGGGAGTTCTGGCAGGGGGCCAAAGAAAATAATAAGATCAAACTAATCAAAGGAAACAAAGTTTCAAAGGAAATTAACACCAATGAAGAGGAAAATAATCAAATGAAAACAGACAAAAACAAAACACAAGCAAGAAGCAGGAGCGCTTTACAAAATACAGAAACTTTATCAAATGAAAATCAAGAGGAAGCACAAGTTGCAAGAAAAATAAGAAAAATTAAGCCCAGGAAAATTAGTAAAGAGCAGCCAACACTCTTGAAGTTTGCCAAAGTGGCGCCTGTGGCTGAGGGGGCCACAAGGGAAACAATTAGTAAGTCTTTTTATGTTTTACTTATATTTATTTTAGTCATCACCAGGAATGGGGATAAGGTTGCGGAAGTGGCAGCTTATACGCCAAGTTGGTTTTACTGGGGTTACCAGTCACTGGTAGCCCCTGTAAAACAAATAAATAAAAACCAAATACATAAAAATATTCAACAGAATATGTTTAATTTTTAAAGTAGTGAAGCTAAAAATAGGAAATATTTACCACCCATGGGGTGCTTGCCGTGGTTGAGAAAAGAATATGAAATAGGATCAAGTATCAACTTCAAAGAAATGAATGAAATTTGTGGGGATATCAAATTAAACTTTGATGAATATATATACAAAAAATTCAAAGATTCTTCTTCACAAACACCAACAAATATGAAAAGAATTTAATAAAAACTGACTTACAAATTGGAACTGAATATTTGAAAACTGCAATTTTTAATGAAGTATTTAAGGCACTGTCAAATAAAGTCAGGGATGCAGTCCTTGTGAATAATTTTAAACCTCTATTAATATTGTTTGCCAAGGCCTGGGGGGCTGATTCAAGTCAGGTGCCCCCGGAACCCTCTTCAAGTTCAACCAAACATCCTATATCAATAGGTTAGTCCAAACATTTAAAAAATTATGCATGTTCTCAGAAAAGTATACCTTGCAAAGAATCCACATTGCAGTATACCTGGGAATCCTTCTCCACTGCATATTAAAAACCAACATCAAAAAGTTGGAGGATGTACCTATTCAAATGGATATTTTCCGTGTAGCTCTCAACTGCCAGAAGACACCGCGGGGATATAGGACAGTTGAGCATGTCCTTTATGACTCATTTGCATTGGCAACGTTATACAGATACTATGTGCCCCCCCCAAAAACTTACTAGTCAATTCACTCACCCACCTTCCTTTTATCAAACAATCAACAACCACCGGGGTACAGGGCGCCACCCCTCTAGCAATTGCATCCAGGGTTGTCCACCACGTACAGAAGAGTATGTGGATCCAATTAGACGTATTAGCTGAAAATTTAATTTTGGGGTATAATTCCCCAGAATAATTGCATCCCCTTTGCAATCAACATTCCCCCAATAAATATTTTCCCCTTGCAAATTAATTTTATTTTTTCAACTTTTTATATTTTAATACTAAAATTTTAATGTTGAACTATGTAATATTAAAATTTCACTAGAAGAATTTTAATATTACATATTTCAATACTAAAAATTCAGTATCTAAAAGTTAATATTAAAATTTTAATAATAAATATCATAATACTTAAATTTATAATATTAAATAAATCACAATTTAATAAAAGTAGTTAAGTTTTGAATATTTAAACTTTAATATTTAAATTTTAGGATTTATAATTATAATTTTACTTTTAATATTTTACTTTTAATATTTTAATTTTTAAATTATAATAGTAATATATAATTAGGTTGATAATAATAAAGGAACAGTTTAAGAAAGTGAACATGTGTAATAATAAAATATGATTTATAAATTTGTTTATTTATCAGCGTGTCAAGTACAGGTTCATTTATTACATAAACAAACAACAAGAATTGAATTTATCCGCATCATGCGGCCCGCTCCACTTATATTCTAAACAAATGATTGTTTAGGACTCAAATTATCTTTTCCTTGTAATATGATTTAAACATATTCAATATGCTTGACCTGCGTTCTAAGTACTAATTAGTAAGTAATATATGAAAATCATTGGTTTCTGTGTCGTGTGGCTATAGTGGCACTGAAATAACAAGGATCAGATGATGACCTGCAAGGTCTAATTTGTGGCTTAGAAAAGCCAAAGTACTATCAAGGATTCACAATTATTTAAGTAAACTAATTTATTTCTATATTTTTTTAATTTATTTATTTGTTAGTGCAACAATCAATATAATATTCAGTGCATTATATTAAAAATATATTTCTCATACCTAGTATAATTAATTTTACTTATCTTTTTTTACATATTCTTATATGTCTATAATACAATCAAATGTCACATTATTATATATAAATAATAATTTTTGAGCCCTAATAAAAACAAACTAAATAAAAATAAAAACAAATAAAACCTGGAGCGCTCATTTATCTGATTGGCTTGGAGGCTAGGGCTTTAGGGAAGAAGAATTCCGAGTGCTCATAGAAAGCCGTCACCACATTGGATGGCATTGCAAATTGGCTGATCTCAAAAATGTTGAAGAGATCCTTAGTGTCCTGAGGGAGGCCTTGTTTTACCTTATTCTTAATCTAACCAAACACCTCCTCAATTGGATTCAGGAATGAGAAATATGGCAAGAGGAAAAAAAGTCTCATTAGACAATTGATAAGCCGCTGGCTGGAGGTGTGACTATTTTTGTCAATGGGGGGAACTCAGACACAACCAGATCCACTTTGTGGAACCCAACATTATCAAGCGCAACAACGTTGGTTGTGCCGCTGTAATTTATCCAAAGGTACTCCTTGACGGCTCGGAGAAAATCAATAAATGTTTCACTGTTATGGGAGCCCTTAATCATTTGGTATTGGTCCAACCTGCGAGGACCAAGAAGCGCAATCATTGAATAAGTCTGGGAACAGACAGCTGCACAATGGGCTATGCTGTCTTTGGACCCCTTCTTGACTCACTCATGCCTAGACCTGAGTGAGGAGAAAAACAATGATTTGTTGATATAGAAAAACTGGACATTTTCAGTCTTCTTTAGTGCCAGATATGTCTTGGCATAAATGTGTTGATCCTCAGTGGTCTTTTCACTGTCCTTATTATACGGCAAAACTCTCAGTGCTTTCCAGGAGAAGCCCAAATTAACCATTGTTTTGTAGACAAGAGTTTTGGAAACAGAAAGCCTGAACTCTGTGGCAAGCATTGATTGGACAGCAAGTGTGTCTAGGTGGCAATCCTTGGCTACCCACTGCTTGATTGCGTCAATGTGAATAGGCTGAAGGAGTTTGGGCTGTCTTTTTGCCTTGGTAAATTTGGCAATTTACCCGGTATTGCCATACTTGTTGTTGATGTTGGCAATGTATCTGGCCGTAACACCAAATTGAGACGCAACATCCCAAACTGCTATTTTCCCATTCAAGCAGTTGAGAAGAGCTTCACTCTCACTATCTGTCAACCAACGCCAGCTCTTGGCAGGTACCAAAGCATCCTGGCTACCAGGCTCAACACAGGGGATGAGGACCTTTGTGTAGAAGGTAGAATCACGCTTGCTTGCAGTGGCGCCGTCAATGGTGGCATAAAACACAGGCACAGATGGCTCCTCAGTTGTGGCCAATGGCTGATAGGTGGTGTCAAAGACGCGGGGGCAGGAAGTATCAACTCTTGGATCAAGAGTGCGGGGCCGGGCAACAACTGGATATACGGTAGAGATGTATGTAACCTCATTATTCCCAGTGACCCTGGTGTAGGAGACTTTTGTGACAGGCCTTGAGAGTGGCTTCTGTCTGGGTTTCAGGCTGGTTGATTGGGCTTGGGATGCGGAAGATGGTTGGCTGGCGCTGACACCTTGGGAGGCCTGTGTATTGACATGACTCCTCTCAAGTTAGGTTCTGGGTCTGTTCTTGGACCCTCTGAAACGCCCTTGTGGACAGGCTGCCCCACGAGCTATTGCAGAAGCTGGTTAGAAATGCAATTGACGGTCCATAAAAATAAAATAAAAAAGATATATTTCAAATTAAATATGTATTTATTTGGATTTATTGGTTTAGTTGTGGGTAGTTATTTTCTCTTGAGTTAGCCTTGAATAGTAACAGAATTTTTATATCCGTAATTTAAAGTGTATAATATTGTATCCTTTCCAGTTATGGATGATTTTAAAGTTTAATCACTTTTTTTGTCTAAACATGGTAGTTGAAATTGAATTTTCTATTTGATTTTAGTTGTGGTAGAGCTTTTTAATTTGGGTTGATGTTTCCTAGTGTGCTTACTGTACATTGAATTTGGATTTCAGTTTCTGAAATTAATATCTGAGTTTACTAGTGGCATTCAAAAGTAATTTGAAATTTGGTTCTTGGATTTGACAATCCTGGAATTTCAAAAAACATAGTAAACTTAATGAAAATAGTTGATGGATTTGAATGCTTCAAAATTGATTCCAGTTAATTCATTTTGTCCATTGGAAATATGCGGTTTGACTTAAACTTTGCAAAGTGTCTATGAGTTTTTGCATTTTCAAATATTCAGATAAAGATACAAAGAATTCAATTTAATTAAAAAAGGCCAGCCCGCAAAAGTGATTCAAAATTTGGACCAAGGATTTGACAATTCCACATTTTTACATTCAGGTTCTGAATTTACAGTAAATAATAAAGTCAATCTTAATGCTTACTAGCTAATTGCAAGGCTATAAATCAACATTATATTTTGATAAAAATTAGAAAAATTGAATAATAAACTTATTGAATTATATTATGGTTTTACTAAACTTGCAGTAATACTTCACTTATTAAGATGTCTAAATGTATATTTATGCTTCAAAAATACAATTAATTTTATAATGGTATTTACAGTAATTTTCAAAGCACTTATTTAAACATGATTTTAAAAATAAATAAATAATAATTAATCTCAGCCTAAAAATAAAGTAAAACATATTGAATCAATTTATTAAATTCAACTTTATATTTTTTTGAACAGAGAATCACCTAGTTATTATAATAAGAGCAAAAGCTTATTTATGACCCAACTTTTGCTTAAACTGTTGCTTGAGGTTTAATAATTTCTAATATCTAGGTTTAAATTTTGCCTTTAACAATGTGAACATATCCAAGGTGACGGACTATTTACTAGAGAATCAGCTGCATCCTATTGGGAGAGGACCTCCTAATTGGACCTGCCGTCAGCACATGAAATTCCAGATGTTAAACCAATCAGCTTCTCCCTCGTGTTAAGGAATTCGACTTATTACGTAACCCTTTAACATCATTGATTAGCCACCCCACAATAGTGCCATCGGTAAGGCCACGATTCTAAGTGTTAGTTGACCATAATGCATAAGCTTTATCTGTTTTTGTTACAAGCTAACAGAAATTAGTTGGCGGCCAGGTTAAACTAAATAGATGGACAAAAGCGGATCTTCTTGGCAAAGACTCTGTTTGATGGTAATTGCTTAGTAAAGTCTTCAGAACAACTATTTCGGAAGTCAGATTGAGGTTTCCGCAACCAGGAAAATACTTGATTTTATTATTTGCTAACTATTTACTACACAATCTTTGCGCCAATTTTATTCTTCTATTTTGATATCCTGTATAATTAGTATAGGTTTAAAATCAAAGATAGTATAAACTACAAATAGTATACATTAAGATTATTATTTATCAAAGCTTTTTCTAAGCTAGTCAATTTGTTATTTTTCCATAATGCTTATTTCTGCAGATGAAAATGCTCATTGATGTATCCTGCAATCTTTTAAATTATCTGCAAAGAAAAGTTGCATTTTTCCCTAAAACTTTCGAAATAGTCACCAACACATTTGAAAAATAACTAATATAAAGTAAACTCCTAATTTTTCAATTTTAGCTGGATTTGTTCCGGCTACCAAAGATTTGGCTTTTTCTTCTAATTTTTCTAAATTTTAACCTTTTTCTAGATAATCTTTTTTGCTGTATTTCTCTTGAATAATCTTTACACTGATGCTCAAGTTTAGTTTTTTGCTGTTTTTCTTCTATTCTATACGTATTTAATGGGTTAATTTTTTTCTTGATTTCCTCTTTTTCTTTTATATTGGTTTTTTATAACTTAAATTTTATTATGGTTCTCTACTCACCCGCTGGATCTCAGCTGGGTAGCTTATAGCACTACTTTTTATTTAAATGGCTTTAAGTTTTCAATTGCCAAAATTCATTTTATTGTAGTGTCAAGATAAATATATTAGCATACTTTTGAACTTCATCTACCAAAATATTTTAAATCTAATACTTCATATTTTTATTTTGATTCTCAGTTTCACTAGTCAAACATCTATATTTTTTTGAATATTATTTCTTATGAACTAGGTTTATTTTTTTGTAGTACTAGCCCAAGTGTCTGCTTCAAAATATATCATTTCTGGTGTTGGTCTGTTTGGTGCATTTGATAATTTAATTTACAGCAAATCAAATTGTCAAATGTACTAAACAGACCAGTGCCAGAGTTGCCTCACTACAACTAATTAGTTCTGTTCTAGAAATTATTTATATTTAATTTATTTTTTATTTTATAAAACAGCAATTTTGTCTTTATTATATGTTTTATTTCTATTTTTTTAAAAAGTACTCATATTTTACAAAGCATCTACAGTTAATAAATCAAGCTACTTAGACTAACTGTTTGTTATTTTTTATAATTAAACTTTTTTTTCAGTAAACAAACTTGATTAGATATAAGCTGCATAAAAGCCTAGTGGCTAGTATAATATATAAAAAATTTCTTGTAATTTTTTATGTGATATAAAATTTGATATCATTAATTATAATTCTTTCACCTCTACAAATGAATCAAAAGGGTACTTTATTAAATAGTGTATACTTTATTCCATGGGCAGTTTTTAACAGCATCAAGTTTGTCAATTTAACACAAAAAGGTATTATTTTATTTAGGTATTCATCTGCTAAATTTTAAAGATATATCAGAAGCTCTTTTTAAGGGTCAAATATTGCAAGTCTCACCTCAAAGGCCAAACTTGATATGTCATCTTCTTCAACTCACTAGTTGCAAGATATACAAAAGTAGAAAAAGATCAAATGAAGATATTATAACAGAATATACTTTTTCTTTAAAAAAGCTAATAATTGAAAATTTTATTATCTAATTTTTTTAGTTGTGCAAATATTTGCTATTCAAAGAGTTATTATATGCCTCTATTTTAAATGAGATAAATTTTCATCACTTTGATAAAATTATACCTCTGCTTTTGTTCAAAAAGAAAAAGCTTGTTGAGGAGCAGTTTTAGAAACTAAGATGTTTGAAATATTGAAAGATCAATTTTTCAGTAAAATATGCAGAATTAGTCTATACTGTTGCATACTCAAATCATCAAGGTATTTTTTTATTTATGTTTTATTCTAATAATAAAGATTTCTTAGTTGAAAAACAAGAAAATCCTAGATTTAGCTTTGTTTGTCACTCCCTTATGCTATCTTAAAGAAGGAGGAGGAGCTCTTACTTAAGACTTTCAATACTCAAAGCTTAAAAGTGCTATTTAGACAGAAAATAATAATATCTGAGCTAAAAAGCTTAGGCTTTAAAATTATTAGACTAGTTGATCTAAACTTATCTAAAGGCTTTGAAGACTTCAATAAGTTTTAGAACAACCAGCCTGGAGTCAAGTTCTTCCTCACAGAGCATGTAAGAATTGCTATCTTTGATGACCGTCTGAGTTAGATTAAAGAGCCTAAACTCTAACTAGAAAGTAATAAGCTGAAAGCAAGAATATATATTAAGGTTGTATATATTTTTATGTTTGAAGTAGACTAACAGCTAACTTAAATTCTATAAATAAGAAGCACTCAAACAAAAATGTGTTATTAATTTCAGATTCCCGGACAATTAGGAGTGGTGATCAAAACACAATTTTAGATCCAAATTCTGATATACTTAGACTAAGTCTTAAGCTTAGAAGCACAACTCTAGTCTTTATGTCATGTATGAAGACAAAAATATAGTCAACTTAATACAATATGGCTCTCAGACTTTAAAGAATCTGACTTGGTTTTATATTGTTTCTGAGACTTTAAAAATATCTGAAAGCTGTTTTGATAACTTATTTGTTACAAAAAACATTCTAAAGTGTTTCATCAGAACAAAACTTATCTTAGCCAAAAATCTGATCACTTAATCATATTTACAAAATGCAAGCTTTTTTTTTGATAGCTTTAGTTACATTACTTTTCTTTTCAAATTTATTTACTATGAGCTTATAATTTTTTTTTAAATAAAATAATTTAATTATATGCTTTAAATTTATTTGTTTTTTCTTAGTATAAAGTTTATAAAGCAATAAGTTATAAATTATATTTTTTATTATAAAGTTTGTTTGAAACATAATAATTATTTATTTTTAACAATACTTTTTTAAAATTGTCAGAAATTTATACTGACTTTGTTCTACCTTAAATATCTTGACGGTCTGCCAAGCCATCTATTCGAGAAGCTTTCAATACTACTAGCAGGCTTAATTGATCTGAGAAGCCTTTATGAAGTAGATTTAGATTATCTATTACAAGAACAACCAGGAATACTATAAACCTCCAATTATGACTGGTTTCTAATTGGCTAGAGTTATTCCAGAATACTCAGGCCAACCGCTGGATTAGTTATTGTGGGTTTCTCCGAGGATTGAAAAAATTGTGATCAATTTACACTAGCAAACTGCTGGTGCTACTGCAAATTTCTGCTAAAAAGTTGCTCAGAAATGATAAACTATGTGCTAAAAAAAGGGTCATAAATTAGCACTGTCACTGCCGGTACGCTAATAGATTATGCATTACTCTATGGCAATAAGTACTCAGCCCAGGGTACTATGATATTGAATCTCATGCCATTGCATAGATGCCTGACTCTGGGGGTTAATGCTGGCAGTCTGGCGACAGAAAAACTGACCAAGCAAGAGTTAGAAGCACCAGATAATCTTACCCTGGCAAGAGAGAGCAAGCTCTATAAAGGCCCTTTCATTAGACTAATAAAAGACAGACAATAATACAAAGATTTTACTGTAGAACGTTTTTACAGTAAAAAAAGTATCTGAGTTCAAAGATCATTGTCAGTACTTGAAGAACTAGCAAGCCGCCCATATAGAAAGCCGCTTGAAAGTTGCCTCCCTTGACATCGTTAGCTGTTGCCCTGCCAAGAAAATCTCAGACGTTGCAGTAACGCTTGTTGCCATACAAGCATTTCTATTAACACAATGACCAAGATTACACAACTACTTAGTAAGGCAAATCTTAATCAGACCGCCAGGTCTGAGAGCAGAACTAAAAGTTCTGACAAAAATGTAAACTTTCAACATAATAATTATCAGAAACCTGTATCTATATTAGCATTATAAACTTTAGTAAACATAACTATTTTAATCATTTTTTTAAATTGCCAATTTTTAAGCTTTATTTTTGCTTAAAATTTAACAAATATACTTTAAGCAACATTTTAAAATTTTTATATTTCATTTTTAAAATTTGTATGATAAATTTATAAGTTATATTGTTTATTTTTTATAGTTTTTTCTGAGTATTTTATATAAAGTTATCATCACTTTTTAGCATTTTTTATATTTATTTGTTGTAATTGTGCTATTTTAGCAGAGTTAAACAGAAAAAAATGTCAAAATATATAAAGCTTTATTTTAAAAAAATATTATATAACTTTGTAATATTATCAAAGATATATAAATATTTCTTTTATATAATATGCTATTTTTGATAAATAAGATGTGTATCATATAAAAGTTTATATAGGTGTGATTTTTTTAGTTGTCAAACTTTTTTTTCATACAGTAGTTTTAAAAGCTATGATACCAAGCAAAAATACTCCAGATTTAAAAAAATAAACTCAGATTTAAGCAAAACTCAAGTCAGGCAAGATTTAGTAATCAAATAATTTTAGTATTTTTGGTGAACTGGAAAAATGTCAAACAATAAACAAAATACAGTAGTTTTAAAAACTATGGCGACAAGCAAAAATACTTCAGATTTAAACAAAATCCAAGTTGCGCAAGGTTTAGGATTCAATTAATTTAAATATTTTTGGTTAATAAATGAACTGTCAAACCAAAAACAAAATTTCACTAACCCATTATACAAAATTAAAGCAAACATCAAGTGGTGTAGTTCAAACCACAAATGAAATGAACTGACACAACAAGTGAAATGAATGGATGCTGTTCCGGAGTATATTATAATCCAATCAGAATTCATATGGGGCATCAACAGAAGAACTAAAACATAACAAAAATTGAGCAATCTAGAAGCAAGATTACACAAGCACCAAACAGAATGAGCTCACACAAGATGTGTAGTATGAGCAGCCTAAAATAGAAAAATCTCAATTTAACAGCCAATCAACAGCTATCCAGTTTAGGAACAGAGGAATTTTATCCATTTTCATGGCTTCAGATTTGTATGAAAAGGTTTTGAGAACATTCCAAATAAAGACTCAAGATTATAATAAAAATAAATTATTAATTTTTAAAATTTCTACTTTTAGTGATTTTATCCTAGGTTTTTTACAATGGTTTTTACAAGCAACATCTTCAACCATGCCAGCAGCCAAGCCAGCAGCAGCCAGACCAGCTTCAATAGAGGCAAGGCTCAGAATGTGGAGGCACCTGTTTACATCCAAGCCTTTGAGGCGGGTAACAAGGAAGCTGACCTGTTACTGTTTCCTGACCCATATGGCTTTGACTTGTTTGAGAGTCACTTAGCGTCTAGCTCTGTCCTTGCTCTCACACCCACCCCTGCACAAGCTGCCTGTCAACCAACCAATCAGGATGGTAACTTTGATTTGGAACAACTTCCTGCCACCGCCCAACCTGCCCCCCCTCAGCCAATTAGGCTCCAGCTCCAGCTCCTGCTGCCCAGCGCCCCAAACACAGAATAATCACTGCCCAAATTCTCCAGGAAATTGTGGCACTCAACCTGCAGGGTCTGTTCTGGGATCAGATAGCCAGCCAATTACAATTCACCCGGGCTACTGTCATGCAGGAATTCAACAACCTGATGAACAGGGGGAATCTGATTGGGACAGCCAAGAAGCCAAAGAAGGCCACAGAGTCCCAGATCAATGAGGCATACCCAATAATGCTTGACCTTCTCTAGCGGGACCCCAAGCTTCCCTTGATCCAGGTCTGAAAGCAACTTGCGCACCATGGCATTTGGGTGTCAGAGCGCATGATGCAGCTCTGGATGCACAGAAAGGTGGCTTCAATTAGGGTTCTTACAAATTTTGCCGGCAACCAATGGGATGGCGCTGAGGATTTCCCATATGTCACCGCAATTGAATTGACCCTGGTCAGATGCTTGACAAGTCTAACAAATAACATCATGTTTGTCTTGTACTACAAGTTATCAATTACATTTGACAAATTTGGTGAGCAAGAAAAAGCTGCCGCCAAGAATAGAAGGAAGAAGGTCAAGAAGGGGACGTTCATTGGTGCATTTCTGGCTGTTTTAGCCAAGGGTTTTGTCTACTATCAGACAAACCCTGATTTCATTGATGAATACTCATACGGCCACATTCTTGGTGGATTGTTCAACTCCTGGGATGGCTCAAATTCCAAATACCAGGTTTTCTTGAGCCACCAGATGAAGGGTAGCTCCACTGCCCTTGAGGCCATCCAGCAACGCGGGCACCAGGCCTCAGTGTATCCAGCTGGTCACGCCAACGTCCATCTGGCAGATGTTGTGTTCTTTAATATTGGAGATACACTCCAGGAGCGCCGCCCTCAGGCTTTCAATGACCTCTATCTTGGGGTCCTTGATCACAATTTTCTTTTTGGTCACCAAATGGTGGCTGAATTGTTTGCGCAAATGGTTTTTCATGTGAACATGGGCAACCAATCACATAAGGATAAGCGCCTTTCACCTTGGGCAACTGCCACTTACCAGCTTATCCAGCCAATGACCAATGAGGAATACAACAAGCGTTATATGGCAGCCATCACGCAAAACCCTCCTGCCTCCACCCCTGCCACCAACACCCCTCACCTGCAAACCCAACCCATCCAATTCCAGACACCCCAGGCCAGTACCGCCCCTACATCTTCCTTTCTGCGCCATTCTGCCTACTAGGCGTCATTCTTCCCTGCCTCAATAAACCCCCTGGTCCCAAAAAATTTCTATTTATATTATCTTTATTTTGAATTTCAATTGTTTGTGTTTTCTTTGTTTATAGTTGGCTATATTCTTTATGTTCAGCTTATTTTTATAAAATCATATATTTACTATGCCATGTATCTAGATCCAGAACATAGTTATTTTTAGCACTTAAACACATCCTCTTGTGAAAATATTAACAACAATTTGGTTATCAACTGAATTTAAATTAGAAAATTATAGGTTAATTGTATTTAGATAAAGTTGTTACTGATCAAAATTCAAAACCTTAATGATAAACTTTAAGCCAATCAGGAGCCAAGTGATAAAGTGATTGTTGTGACATAAAGGGTCATTCAATAATTCTTTGATGTATATGCACTAATTAATATGATTGGCTGGATGTTTTACCATTGTACGCCATTGCTGCTGTGGCAAGTTGTTGATGGACTAGTGCCAAATCAGCTGCTGGGTTAGCACTAGTCCATTAACAACTTGCCACAGCGGCAATGACGTACAATGGCAAAACATCCAGCCAATCATATTAATTAGCGCACATGCATCAAAGAATTATTGAATGACCCTTTATGTCACAACAATCACTTTATCACTTGGCTCCTGATTGGCTTAAAGTTTATCATTAAGGTTTTGAATTTGGATCAGTAACAACTTTATCTAAAAACAGTTAACACTATAATTTTATAATTCAAATTTAGCTGATCACCAAATTGTTGTTACTATTTTCACAAGGGGCTATGTCAAGCGCCAAAAATAATATGGTAATCAAGGAAACAATGCCAACACAAAGCAAACAACACATATTGAGATGAGCGTAAAACATATACACAATGGGTAAAAAGATGGGATAATGTAATAAATGGGAAAACAAAAAGGAATAAACAGAGAGGCAACAGTATCAAAATAATACAGAATTTATTGGGGCAAAAGCTATAAAAACATATGAAAAGGTTAGTAAAAAATCAATGAGAGAATTGGAAAAGCTTCTGAAGGACCTCAACTTGGCAATTGCCAAAATAAAGGACATTGACCACAAGGTCAAAGCCAAAGTGAAGTCTGCTGTCCTTGAAGGGGACAAAATAGACAAGGTGTCCACAAAGGCACTAATGTCAAAAATGCCAGACACCCCAGAGAAGACAATTGAGCGCTTACTAAATATTCAAAAAACTGTGGTCGAGGGCCTCCAGTTCAAGGCATACAATCTTTCTGCACCGTCTGTCTGGGTTGATGACCCAGAGATGTATGCCCACCTCAAACCCGCCAAGCGTGCCAGGGCAGAGGATACCAAATTGCCGGCACAATTGCTTGCGCCAAGAATGGCAAAGCTGGCTGAAGCTGCTGGCAAGGAAGAAACCCAAAAAGGTAACCTAAAAAGTTATAATTAATAAAAATTCTTAAATACTTACCTTTTTTTAGAAGATGTTGATGGTGAACTCCGCCAGGTCCTGGTTCCTTTTGTCCCCCCTACCTTCTACTCCAACTACGCCACTCATGTGGCCAAACAGCTTTTCCTGTCCCCCCTGTCTTGCAGGAGCTTGAAGACAGGATCCATGGTACATTCCTGATGTCCAGGGAGGCATTGGCTGGGCTTTTGCATAGTGAGAGGGCATCTGAGTGGGCAGTTACTGCCTACAAGGATGCCCAACTGGTCTGCCTGGACCCAGTTAACCTCAGTGGAGTTTACTGTGTAAACTTCATTGAGCTTGTTTGGGACGTCCTGGCAATGCTTCCATTCAAGAATATACTGGAGATGGGCCAGGCTCATGCGGCTGCTTGCTTCTGCTTCCCGGTGGAGCATACCATCTCTTATCTGTTGGAGAACTTTGGGCGCACAGTGTTGAAATTGGCTGTTGCAGACGCAAAAGCCGTAAAGAAGACAAAAATTCTCCTGGCGGACTTCAGGCTGGCCTGGAGTGCCAACAAGACGGGGGTCCCTGCAGCTATGGAGCTGACCTTTGCCAAAACCAAGCATAAGAAGAAGATTAGCGCTGTATACAACAAATTGTGCAAGTTTACAGAAGCCTTTGCTGGACAAAGGCTTCACCTTGTTGTTTACCTTGGGTATCTTTTCCTCTTTGGGATGAGCACCAGTGTAGAGGACCTAGACAGGGTCCTTCTTGGGGTCAACAAGGCCAGGCTCTCACTGGACGGAAAGAAGGTCCCCCCTGGGTATGACTCAGTGGAGCACGTCATCCAGGACGCCCTGGTCCTGGCTGGCATCTTTAGGTTTGCAGCCCCGCCAGAAAAGCTGCTCCTCCATTCCCACCTCACCATCCTTCCTTTTACCAGCAGGCGCAAATACTTTAATAAGGGTGTATCCACCGTCCACGGTGTGGCAGTGGAGGTTGTGCGCCACCTCCATTGCGGGGTGGGTACATACCGCCAAACCCATTATAGGTGCACTTAATTTTATCTCTATATCAATAAATATATTTATACTCTACTATATTTTTATATTATAAATAATTTTTCAAATAATATTTTAGCAAACAAGATTTGCAAAATATATTGCAGAAATGGGTTTCATAAAAGTATAAAATAATACGTTAATAAAATAAATTCTAACTTGTACATTTTATGTTTAATTTTTTTAAAACTATTTTTATATTTATTTGACCAAAGTGATTTAAATCTATTTGTGTAATCCAGTATCAAGCGTTTGGGATTACCTCAGATGGCATAATAAAATAATATATAATAAAATAAATAAATTACTTACATCTATTGATGGATCTTCTGAATGTGATTGCAGGCTTGGAAACATCTAAATATAAAATGATAATTAATAAATCTTGAATAGTAAATAAGAGAATATAAAAAAATTGGACACAATAAGCCTTTAATTGATTGGCTGTTTGGCTAGGCACGTGGGGATGAACAAATCAGCATGGCCATAGAATTTGGCCACGGTCTCAGCTGGGAGGGTATGGATCCTGGCCTGCAGCAAATCAAACAGGTCCTCGGTCCCTGTTGGGGTTCCTTGCTTGACAACTTGCTTGAGCCACCCAAAGACTTCCTCAATGGGATTTAGGAAGGGCAAATAGGCAGGGAGGAAGAGAAGGCGCAAATTTGCTGTGGCCAATTGCTGGGGGCCCACTGCAATGCTTGTGTCAATCATTGGGAATTCCTCAAGAATGTCAGCCACCTTGTGGAGACCAACATTGTCCAACACAATCACATTGGTGAAGCCCGGGCTTGTGCGCCTCAGGTGCTCCTGGACCAATTGGAGGAATGACAAGAAGGTACAGCTGTTGTGAGAACCCAATATCATTTGATAAAGCTCAACCCCCTTTGGACCAAGGAGAGCCACCATTGAGTATGCTGTGGCGCGGACTGCAGCACGCCAAGCCATCCTGTCATTGGAGCCTTTGGGGACATAGCCATACTCATTGCGCATTGACAAGGCAAATGCCGATTTGTTGATATAATAGAATTTCACCGTCCCCTTGGCTTTGAGGGCAGTGTACGCCTCAGCGTAATTTTTCTGGGTCTCAATATTGGCTGGGCTGTTTCTGTTGTAGGGAGATACCCCGAGCTTTTTCCAGGAAAAGCGCATCCCCTTGAGCAGATGGTAGTAAAAGGAAATTGAGGCCTCAACCCCAAAAGCAGACTTGACCATGGCCTGTATATTTGCCAGTTCAAGATGGCAGTCCCAGGTGATCCACTGGCGGATTGCCCATTTGTGCTCCTTGGTGAGCATGGTGGAAACACGCAAGGATTTCTCTGCGGCAAGGACTTGGCCAGTATCAATGAACTTGTTGAAGGTCTTCAAGGCGTACTTGGGATCCACCCCAACAAGAGCTGCAGCTGCCTTGTAATCACCAGATTCCCGCATGAGCCGGAGAAGGATGATGCACTTAATGTCAGGAATGCGCTTGTGAGTGGGCTTTTTAGCGGTGGGGATTGGCTTGTTGGCGTTGGGCACAACACAGGGCATGGGCACCTTGGTGTAAAACGCAGCAACTTTCTTTAGCACTAACTGTCCCTCATTGGTTTGGTAGAACTCGGGCTCCTTGTCCTCCTCCTGATTGCCATCACTGACGTAGGGCTCATAGCTAGTATCAAGTACAGGCTTCACCTTCTCCAGCATGGCTGACGGGACTGACTCTTGCCGGTACACAACGTCAAACACATACAAAGTAAGTTCTACCTCCTTGTCTCTAACTTTCTTGGTAGTGGTAACCTTAGTGGGCTTCTGGGTCAGCTTTGGGACCTGAGGGTTTATGCTCTGCACCCTAGCAGCTTGTGCTCCTTGAACCAGCTGTGTCAGTGCAGCGTCACTATGGAACTCTCCTCTCCCGCCTCCCTCCTGAGTAGGCACTTGTGTTGCACTAAGTCTATTCTTTGACCCGCGGGGGCAACTGCAACCACAGCGCACAACGGGTGCAATGGTAGTCTGTTGCTGTGTTCCTTCCATTTTGAGAATTTAATAAAATATTAAATAAAACTTAATTAAGTTACTCCCTAAATTTTTAATTTTTGCTTTTATCTGTTTATGGATATTCAATTAATATTTTTCCCACCCAATATCCCAATTATAGATTTTTTTATTTCTTAGTTAGTTGTTTTTGGTTTTACCACACCCATTTTAGAATACCCAAAATAATTTCCACCCATTTTCCCATATTTTACGCCAAATTAAGCACCCAACACAATATTTTTAAAAATTATGTTTCAGATCTTGTGTCTTATTTTAGATACCTTGGTATCATTCATGATTACAATCCATTGCACACATTGCGTGAGTGATTTTGTTTACGTAGTGAGTTGCTATTGTGTTTTGTTTTTGGTTTGCGTTTTGACACACCTTGCTTGGGTGTATTTTGTCACCGATTCACATAGTAAACATATGGGTCATTATTTTTCTTGTTATGCCTAAGCGCTGGACTGATTATTTTATAACTTAATTACATTATTAATATTCAAATTATTCAGAAATATTAAAATACAATCAATGTCAAATCTTTAATTGATCTTGGGCTTAGATATTTTTAAAAAAATAATTTATCAATTTTAGAATTGAAAATTGCACCTTATAATATTGCTGGAAATATCTTAAGTGCTACTACATACTACAAGCTAAAAATATTTATGATGAGTTGCATGGGAGAGTAATAGCAGCCCCAAAGCTATAAATGCTATTACCCTATCTTTGGCTCATCATAAATATTCTTAGTTTGTTTCAGAAAAAAAGGTTGTTGTTTTTGAAAGACTGATAACTCTATTTAAAATACACCCTCTAGTAAGCTGCCCTACTTCATGAACTTGCCCTAATGCACCACTAGCATCTTCTGATATTTTTGTTTCTCTGGTATCATCACGTGATTTCAAATGATAAGTTATCTCAGAATATTCTGAGAAACTTTCAAATGTTAAAGGTGAAGTATACAACTTCCCATCTTTCATCAAATATGAAAGATTAATGTGCAGATTTTTAACTTCAAGCTCTCTCCTTATAGGCCTAACTTTTCTCTCATAAATATAAAAGAATGACTTTTGAGAAATATTTGAGCCTGATAGCGCTGATTTATATAATTCTTTTCTTTTTTCTTCTTGCTCAAAAATATTTTTAATATCATTTATATTCTTAATATAAAGCTGATTTTCTTTCTCTTTTAATGTTTTTGATATTACACCAAAGTGACCATCAACAATACTTTTCCCATGACATTCTACAAATCTATTGTATTTAATAGACCCTTTAATGTATTGTGGTGCCTCTTTAAATAGATAATATAAGAATTCATAGGATCTAAAATGGTTTCCATTATCAGTCCATACTTTGATATTATTTATTTTTTTTAAACTTATCTGATTTAAGAAGACTTATTAGACATTCACCTGAAAACAAAGAATCATGAGACAATATTTGAGATAAAAAATCATGGTATTCATATTTAACTTTATTGTTTTCTTTAAATACCAATGCAAACCCCAATAAAGAAATAGGTCTTTTGGAATAAAAACAGTTATTGGTTTCAATTGGACCACCACCAACTTTTAAATTCTCCTTAAAATCTATGACTATAATGCATGATTCATTATCTAATTCATTGATATCTTTCTTATATTCCCTATTTTGATGAGCATAAAAGTCTTGGTGCTGATTAATAGCTTTTAAGTCACTGTTTATAGATTCTGGCAATAATAAGTTTTTACTTTCACATTCTTCTTTTCTTTTTTCTAAGGATAATTTTAAGTTACAAATATTACACATGTCAGTTTGTTTTTTACTCTTTATTATATTTTTTGGTATTAATTTATAATAAGTTGAAAGTGATATTGAGATTTCATTTTTTATTTTCATATTTTCATATATTTCTTTTTTTGTTTTTAATAGAGAATATTTTATTTCAGTTGAATATTCATTCATTTCTTTTTCAATGTCTTTATAAATTTTTTCTGGTGCTTTTTTTGTAAACTGGCTTGTTTCAAAAGAATTTTCCAGTAGGTTTTTAATTATTTTTTTGATTATTTCTTTTTTTAATGAATAGTTATTATCTTTTTTGGCTTTTTTTGTTTAAGCTTACATTTTTATTTTTTTCTTGAGTATTCAAACTCACTTTTGGTTATATTAAATCCCATATCAGTAAGCTCTTTTAAAGAGTAACTGGAAGTAACCAGAGATCTCAAGGCTGGGAGATGCTTTTGAGGAGCAGATTTCAGAAGATCCTTTAAGTTGTCAATTATCCCATTTAGTTTCTGATTTTGAATTAAAGGAATGAACTCTGTTTTTACAAACTCAGTTTGAGTGAGGAAGTGATTGATGAAGGGATTAAGATTGCCTCCAGAAACAAAGAGGAATGCTTTCTTTAGCATAGCAATTCTTTCTCTTTTTGTTGATGCTCCCAGTGAGGAAAATGGTTTCATGGCAGAAGTAAAGTTAACAGATTCCATAATATTGGATTTGTGATTGATGATAAAGAGATGCTTTGTAGAGATGCCTTGCAAAAGAGTGCTGGTTGCAGGGTTATATCTTTTTGTGAAGATGGTTTGAAGTAAACCTTAGGTGGTGCTTTAGCTCTTATATACTAAGCCTTATGGCACCATTCTGAAAGAAATGATGTGACAGCTTTATTTACAATTTCAACTTGAATTTATATTCCTAGAATAAATGAAATCCCCAGTTTTCATGCACAAGTGATATATGTGTATCAGCTAAGCATCAAATTACATCATATCCTCTCTGTAATCTATGCAAATCAATTAAAATGATGTATTAACTTAATTATAACTGTTTCGCATATTTTTAAAATGATAAAATATTAAAGAATTGTATTTAAAAGAATGCTTAATTTGAGGTTTGCAGTTCACTTGAACCTCAAAATTCATCTAAACAGCAAATAAATTAACGTCTTAACTTTAAACTACCATAAAATCCTTAATAATTAAGCTTTTTAAATAAAATAAAATGTGGAAATGATGCTCTTGATCTTATCTTTAATTTCGTTAAATAAAAAGCATATTTTAATTAATGAAAAATTAACTTTATTAAGCTTTAAGAAATCTATTTTATTTCATTATAAAAATAATATAATAAAATCTGACATATGCTCTTTTAAATTGCTTTTGCTTTAATATTCAATATTATATATATTAATATTTTAATATCAATGGAAAGATAAGATTCTTAGCTTCATTTTGATAGTTTAAAGTGTGAAAAAATATTAACTTTTTGTTGAGTTATTACTGTTTTAAATATAAACATTTGTAATTTGATTTTTTCAAAATCGAACTATGTTATGCTGCGACTTGGGCAGCATGTGTATTAGAAAATGGCCTAATCCCTAAAATAATGACCCATATGTACACCAAAAGTCAACTCACACCATTTTTTTTGTGAATCAATGTATTTCAGATTGTATTTTTAATGGTTTTGCTTTGCATGTGAGCCCTTTGTTGCTGTGTTGACCCATTTTGCCCATTAACGCCAATAAACCCTGTTAACAGAGTGTGTATTTTAACCTGAGAGTTGGATTTTGTTTAAATCTGAAGTATTTTTGCCTGTTGCCATAGCTTTTAAAACTACTGTATTACTAACACAAAATATAAAATTATATCAAACATCAAACAGCGTAATTTAAACTACAAACAAAATAATCTAACATCAATTCAAAAAAAATTTAGCTGTTCTGAAATATATTATAATCTTATCAGGATTTATACAGGCGACCAACAGAAAAACTAAAATGAAACAAAATTAGAGCAATCTAGAAGCAAGATTTCACAAACATAAAACAAAATTAAGTCACACAAGATGTATAGTATGAGTAGCTTAAAATAGAAAATTAACATTTTAAGAGTCAATTGATAGCTATTTAATTTAGGAACAAGGGAATTTTATTCATTTTAATGGCTCCTGATTTGTATGAAATGGTTTTGAGAACCTTCCAAATATGAACTTGAGATTACAATAAAAATAAATCATTAAATTTTAAACTCATAATTTTAGTAATTTTTCCTAGCAACATTTTAAGATGGTTTTTACTAGCAACATTTTTGACAGTATTAGCAAACAAGCCAACAGCATCCAAGACAGCTTTTGTGAAAGTGAGGATCAAAACATAGAGGCACCTGTTTACACTCAGATATTTGGTATGGGCAATAAAGAAGCTGACTTGTACCTGATTTCTGATTTATGAGTTTGATTTGTTTAGTAGCCACATAGTGCCTAGCTCTGCTTATGCCATCTTTTCTGATCTTGTATAAGGTGCCAACTAATCAGCTAATCATATTGAAAACTATGGTTTTGAACAATTTCCCACCAAGAAACTACCAAAATCTAACCTGCCCTCATTCAGCTAATTAATCAACAGCGCCTGTAACTCAGTGCCTCAAGCAAAAAATTATTATTGCCCAAATTTTTCAGAAAATTATGACACTAAACCAGTGCAGCCTGGCCTAAAAACAAATTTACAACTAAATGCACTTTATCTAACTATCATTGTGTGAGAATTCAATAAATGATAAATAAGGGGAACCAGATTGAAATAGCCAAGAAGCTAAAAAAAGCTCAAGAGTCTCAGATCAGTAAGACATACCCAATCATGCTTAAACTTCTTCAGCAAGACACAAACTTTCCTTGTCCAAGGTACAGAAACAACTTGCTCAAAATGACATTTAGGTTTCTGAGTGCATGGTGCAGCTTTGGATGCATGGGAAAGTGGCTTTGGTTCAAGTACTGATCAACTTTAACAGAGACTAATGAGAAGGCAGCAAGGATTCCCCATATTATCATGCCATTGAGTTCACTCTGGTCTGATGCCTGATAAGTTTGTCAGATAAAATTATGTTTATCTTCTACTACAAGTTATTGATTGCCTTTGGCAGGTTTGGTGAGCAAGAAAAAGCCATCACCAAGAATGAAAGAAAAAAGGTTAAGAAGACAACTTTTTTAGTGCATTTCTGGCTGTTTTGACCAAAAGTTTATTTATTATTAAAAAAATCCTGATTACACTAATGACTATGTGTATAATAAGATTTTTAGTAGATTGCTGGGCTCTTAGAAGAACTTGAATTACTTTTATTGGGGGCTTCTGAGCCATCAAATGAAGGCTAGCTTCACTGTTATCAAGTTGATTCAAGGACACAGGCATCAGATCCCAGTTTACCCAGCTGGTCATGTAGAAATTTATCTGGCCAATGTCATGTTCTTCAATATTTAAGACACAGTATAGAAGTGCTGCTCACAGGCTTTTAATAGTTTTTGTCCTGGTGTACTTGAACACAATTCTATCTTTGGTCAGCAGATGATAGCTGACTTGTTTGCCCATGTTAAGTTTGGCTCCAGGGGACAACATCCTGGAGGACACAGCTGGAAATCTTTATAACAAAAGATTTGAGGTTCAAAGCTAGCCTTGGGTTAGCCTTCAGGGCAAAATTAAGGGCACATACTTTAATTTCCTGGAATACAAGAAAGAATTCCTTTTGGCATAAAAGGAAAGAAAAAAGCTTGAAGAATATTAAAGCCAACACAGATGTGTATAAACTTGTCTTTATTAGAAGAATTGATTCTACTTAAATAGTAGACAAGGGTCAATAATCATTCATTAGGTAGACAGAGTGGCAGAGGGGGTCATGTTGGGGTGAAGTCATACCAGGATCAGTTGCAGGCAGGTATGGTATTTTGGAATGGGTGGACATTGGAACAGACCCATTTACAGAAGGCAAGGAATTCCTAAAGTTGAAGGCAAAACCAACCAAATCTTTGCACATATCACTATTTGTTGGGAATTTTGACCAAGCAATGATGTCAATTATGACAGAGCCCACAGATTGGGACTGTTACAACAAAATCCATAAATTAGTAGTACAAAATACAATGATACTAATTATGGCAGAGCTTGCGGATATGAATTGCAGCTACCAATCTACATAAATTGGTAGTATAAACTATATGCATATTGGATCAGCATTAGTCTGCTGACCTGAGCCTTAAACTAGCCAATGATAAGCACCGCCACGGCAATTAAATAAGACATGATTTGCTGCTGCGGCACTTTAAAAATACACAAGCGCCGCAGCGCCGCCTAGCAATTGGATTAGGCACCAAAGCGCCAAACTACTTTTACGTCAAGCGCCACTGCGTCAACTGAAAATTATTGCAAGCACTGCCTGGCAAATATTGCAGGCGCCAAGGCGCCGCTTTACTTTTACATTGAGCACTGAGGCGCTGGGTTTGATTTCCCATAATCTCAAATTACCATATTTATCACATTAATAAGAATTAAGCTTGCAGTATGTCAGAAAAGTAGGAAGTGATCTTTAAGTACTAAATTATTCCATGCCAGCAAGGATCACCTGTGCCAGGTGAAGATGAAAATATTTTATTGGTTGACGCACAATAAGCGCCAAACCTAGATTGATAATTACCCAAATTTGGGGCGTGTTAGAATGTCCTAGAGGACATTGCTAGCAGCCCAGAGATTACCCTGGTAGAAGGTATAAGAGGAATTAATCATTTACAATAAAATCATTTTTGAACTATCTTTATTTTATCCTTACTCTGGTTGACCTTTATCCTAATCCTTAAGTGCTTCTGCGCAATCAGAAGCCATTGCTGGGCAATAATCATGGTTCTGTTCAATCCTGGCTCTTCTGATACAGTACTACTCATATCCTCACATATGACTGTATTCTGGAAAATTTCCTATGCCCTATAATCTCAAATAATTGTGGCGCTGTAAAGAAAAAAACACAACACTATTCAAAGGCCATATCAAAATAGCATTAATGACACAATTTCCAACATCTCCCTCCTCAAGATTGGACACAGAGAGTTGAGATTTGCGGAGGAATTTGGAATAAACTCAGGAAAAAGGAGGTCCAGAGGACAGCAGCTTCATGGTATACTTGACGCCCTTCTTAAAGGTAACTTCACAAGGTCCAACCCAGAGAGAATCTAGCTTATGGGCCCTGCATCCAGTACAGTTCTGATAGTAGAGGACTAGGTCACCTACTTGGTACTCAGGGAGGGAGACTCTAGAGTCATTGAAAGGCAAGAGCTCTAAAGCCTTGACTTTATAGGCTGTTGAATATACCATTGCCTAAATTTCAATGATACAATTAGTCAAGTCTTTGACATGAGCTTCAGGATTGGCAGACACATCAACTTTGATCAAAGGGGGTCCCAAGATTGAAGGAGTTGTGGCTTCACGCCCATACAACATGGCAAAGGGAGATTGGCCAGTCACTTGGTGTCTACTGAGTCAATAAGCAAAGATAGCAGCAGGGAAGAGCATATCCCAATTGGCAGCATCAGAGAGGGTGAGCTTCCACATTATAAACACCAGGGAGGAATTGGCTTGTTCAATAGTTCCATTGGTTGATGGGTTATAAAGTGCAGAGAAGAATTGGTGGGTACCCATAGATTTCACAATAGACATGATGAGGCAAGCATTAAAGTTGATGCCATTGTCAGAAAAAAAAGACTTGAGGGCAGACATTTTGGTAGAAGATATCTTGCGACAAGAAATTAGCAGTGGTTTTGTCAGTTATATCTTTTGTAGCTCTGGTTTCAACCCATTTGCTAAAATGATATATGGCTACCAAAATGAATTGACACTCAGACCTAGAACAAGGGAGAGGCCCAACAGCATCAATACTCACAGTGTGAAAGGCATGTTTAGGGGGATGAGCTTGAATTGGTGTTGGGAAGGTTGAGGGCGTTGGAGCTGGAAAGAATGACAGAAGGCAAGGGTATCAGGGATTAGAAGGTGCTTGTTCCCAATAGAAGTTCTTTCACAACCAGTAATGAGTTTTTTCTATACTTCCATGTCCAGTATTAATGTGAGCTTGGAGGATAATGGCTATTCACATACTAGGACAAACATAAGGCAGGTAGGTGTTTTTGACTTTCTTGAAGAGTTGTTAATATCAAATTACACTGTCCTTTGATAGGGTTTGTAGAGCCAGTTGGATGTCTTCTGGCTCAGTGGTCCAGTAGTCAGGATACCCTATTAACTTGTATAGGCAATCAGCATCTGCAGGGTGGATGGCTAGTATGGGCATCCTTGACAAGCCATCAGCATTCTGATGTTGGGCCCCAGGACGGTGTATCACAGTGAAATCATACCCTTGCAGGCGCAGAGCCCAATGTGCTAGTTGACCTTCAGGTTCCTTTAGTTGTTGAAGCCACTTAAGGGAAGAGCATTCAGTGACTACAGTAAAGTGTTTCCCGTAAGTGTAGTATTGGAACTGTTTTACTGCATGCAGAACAACTAGGCATTCTTTTTTGGTGATGCTTTAGTTTTTCTTGTGTTTGCTGAGGACTTGTAAATAATAGGCCACAGGTCAATCAACACCTTCATTGTCAAGCTGGGCTAAAATGGCACCCACAGCTACTCCACTAGCGTTGGTGTACAAGATGAACTCCTTATTGTAATCACATAGACTAGGATGGGAGCCTCCTTGAGTTTGGTCTTTAGAGCCTCAAAAGATTACTGCTGACTGTCAGTTCATTCAAAGGGTATGTTGCAAAGGAGTTGGACAAGGGGTTTTCTCAATTCAGCAAAGTCAGAAATGAATTGTCAATAGTAACCCATCATACTGAGAAATACTTGGACTTTCCGTAGGTTTTTAAGCAGCAGCATCTTGTCAATGGCTTCCAATTTATTATTCATGGGCAGATTCCAGTTTTTTATGACCTCATGGCCCAAGAATTTGAGCTGCTCTTTAAAGAAGGAGCACTTGGAGGTTTTGAGTTTCAAGCCAGCTTCTCAAATCTTGATGAAGACATCCTTGAAGTATTCCAAGTGGTTGGTAAAGGTGGAGCTTAATACAGTGATTTCATCAAGATATACAAGGACAAAGGAGAGCTTCAGGTCTCGTAAAATAGAGTCCATGGCTCTTTGGAATGTAGCTGGGGCATTTAAGAGTCCCTAGGGCATTTGAGTAGGTTCATAGAGCCCCTTGGAGGTGATAAGGGTAGCCTTTTCCTGGTCTTCTGGAGACAAGTTGACCTGCTAGTATTCAGAAGCTAAACCCATGGCAGAGAAGAATTTAGAGCCTCCCAATTTTCTGGGAGCATCATCAATTCTAGGCAAGGGGTACAAGTCTTTTTTTGAGTAAGTTCAGGTGGCAGTAATCCATTACAATGTGGTGTCCTCCGTCCTTTTTATTGAGGATCAATAAGGGTGAGGCCCAAGGGCTCTGAGAAGGAGCCAGGAGTCCAGCATTCAAGAGCTGTTTAAGCTCCTTCAAAACCTGGGCATCCTCTACCCTACTACGGCAGTATGGATTGGCACAGAAAGGTGGCACATTGCAAGTATTGATATGATGAATGACCCCTTTGGCTGGGCCATAGTCTGTAGGGCCAGATGCAAAGATATTGTTAAGCTGGTAAAGCAGTTCTAATACATCTTTTTGTTGGATGGGTGACAGTTGTGAGAAGTTGGCAGTGGTGAACAGGGAGAGAACTTGAGGTTCTAATTCAGGTAAATTAAAGTTGCTGAAGGTTCCAAAAGGATAGAGAGACACCACTTGTTCTTCCCCCAATATACAACCATGTCTCAAAACTATGCCCCTAGACATCTGCATAGCCAAAGCAGTCAGGTTGGCTAGCAACAGCTGTACAGGCTCTTTGTGGATCCAATCTAAGATTCCTGGGCATAATTGAGGCTCCTTGCGGCTTAGAGAGTCAGGGGAGTATAGCTCTAAGAAGGATTTTTCAGGTAGCTTGTAGGATATATGGGAGTCTATAATCACTTGGGAGCCTGGAGAGATGGTGACAGCTGCAGGGGCAAGAAGAGGCACATCTTCCTCTGCAGGACAGGAAGGAGGTGGTGAGTGCATATTGGAGGAATGAGTTCTGTACTTGAGCAAGAAGATACCTGTGGGATACTCAAGCTCACAAGTCTTAAGGCGTTTGCCCGGAAGATGCAGAGGTTCTTCAAAAATTAAGGGGACCTCATATCCTAGGAGCAATAGGTACCCATCTCAAAGGTTTCAATTCTATTATATTTGCAGATTAATTGTGTACTAATCAGAAGATCATAGCTTTTGTTCTCTAGGACAACAGCGGGGGACATGATGAGAAGTTTTCTGAATCTCATGGGCAGGGCAGAGTAGGCACCAATAGCTAAAGTCTGAGCCATGCCAGCAGTACCTCATGATTACATGTAATTGAATTCAGGAGCCAGCTTAAGCTTTTTCATTAACTTGGAGGATACCACATTGAATGGGGAACCTGTGTCCAGAATTGCCTTGATTTTAAACTTTTGAATTGACACTTCCACACAGGTAGTATCTTTTCCAAATGGGGGCAAGAAGGTCAATACACCC
Organism: Entomophthora muscae; assembly: GCA_014839935.2. Classification (NCBI taxonomy): domain Eukaryota; kingdom Fungi; phylum Entomophthoromycota; class Entomophthoromycetes; order Entomophthorales; family Entomophthoraceae; genus Entomophthora; species Entomophthora muscae. Next base: position 22,431 of record QTSX02007310.1, on the reverse strand, counting down.
TGAGCAGCTTCCAACTCTTTCTCTCATTTGGATAACATGTATCTTAAGATATAAATTTCCTTATACACAGTCTGCAACGGGAGAAATACAGTCACATTATGAAAGAGAGCTTTGGCTAGCTTGGCAGCTTCTTCAGAAGAGTCTACCAGGACAGGAGGTTGATGTTCCTGGGCCAGGTAAGGACAAGTCACCACGGCCTTGGCTTCAGCTGAAGGTGAGCAAGTTGTAGTTATGGTTTTCCCTGAGCAAAGCTTGTAAGGGACTGACACAGTTTCTGGGACAGCCAAAACAGAGTAGCCATAACTATCTGATTCATTGAAGTTCAAATCTTCAGGCTCAAAATCACTAGAAAGATTGTGAAACAGGTGAAGGATAGTTGGGCCAGAGGCAGGGGGAGATTCCTTGTCAGAAGAAGTATCAACAGGAGACAGGGGAGATGGGTCAGCAGAGAGCATCTCCACCTCTAAGCTGACCTCTCATTTCCTGCTTGTTTCTTTGGGTCACAACCTTCTACCTGGAGATTGGTGCAGGTACACAAGTGATGCCCTATTTGACTACAGTTATGAAATCCTTGTCTTATAGGCTGCCTACTTGAGCCAAGAGTCATAATACACAGAGTACGGGAGGTGGTTCCTGTATTATTGGCCTTATTTATGCGCACTACAGTACCCCCATGGGTCAAGTGCATGCCATGTAAGAGGGTCTTAATACTCTTCATTGAAGTAAGGGAAGCTTTGTGGGCCTTGAAGTGCAGACATATGAGTTGGTTCATCTTCAAAGCATTCAAACATGCTGTGTACACTTCCCAGGGAGTTAATTGAGGACTGGTGATCAGCTGTTGTCCTTCAATGTAGAAACATTCAGCAAACTTGACCAAGGTTTCTTTGGGCTTAAAGGTGATGTGCATAAACACATCTTTTTTGACTTCCAAGCTGAGATCTCCTCCAAATTCCTCAATTAAGAGGCACTTCATGTCCTCCCAAGTGACAATTGAAGGGAGCTCAGGGACCACAACTTTTTGACATGTGGGATGCAGACAGGTAAGAATATGCTCCTTCTTAAGTTCATTGGTGGCCCTACACATTGCAGTCTCATAAATTGTCAGTAAGTCAGCAATGATAGAGGTTTTAGGGTCAAATATCTGTTTTAATGAAGGCTTATAATTAAGGAAAAAGAACGACAAGGTTGATTGGCTGTTGTCACCTGGGTTGAGGATGTTAATGTGGAGATTGCCCTAAAACTCAGATTCAGCAGCAGGTTGTCTAGCCCAGAGAAGCCAAAGGCTCTCCTCTAGATTATCCAAGTTAGAGCTGTTTTGCCCACTGATATCTCTAGCAGTAGTGGCAGCAGCTCCAAATTCATCAATCTTAATCTGTTGCACCAATAGGGTGCCAGCAATCCCATTGAGGCAAGTGGTCAGGGAAGTGGTCTGAGCAACCAAAGGGATAACCTGTCCATTCATTGTCCCGGTCAAGTAAGAGAGGTTTTATACCTCTCTTTCCAGTGCGTCCTGCCTATCAGCAACATCATTTGTTACCTCCGCTAGCTGATCCAAGGCAAGAGCGCAGTTGACCTGGGGTTGGCCTTCCAAACCAGGGCAACAACCATGATTGCCATGAGCAGGAGTAATAGTGAACTCAGCTTCCCCTTCACCTTCAGACTTAGAGGAAAAATCATCAGGATTAGAGAGGTGTTGTCTCAAATACTTGATTTCTCCTTGCAAGGTAGCTACTTGGTTGGTGAGCAAGGCAATGCAAGGGTCAGGCATATGTTCTACTTGGGGTGGGTTCTGAACAGAAGATTGACATCAAGTAGTAGCTTTGAGCTCAGCTATGGCTTCCAATACCTTGCCTTCAAATTCAGACAGGACCTCAACCAAAGGAGCAGGGGGAGTCACTTTAATGGAAGCTACTCTATCATCCACATAATTTTGTACTTGATACAGAGTTTTGCCTAATGCAGCCTTATCCAGTCCATATTGGTGTTTCAGGTGGCGGCCCCAGGTATTGACATGAGTCCCAACCAGCTCAAGCTGGGAATTAACATGCTCCCAAAATTTGTTGAGTTTGGTAACCAGAGTCTCAAAACCTAACAATGATTGAGAAGAGCAGCCTCATTTTGACCACACCACGTTGCTTGATGCTCATCTAGTTTGCACAGCTGATTCTTGATATATCCAGGGAGCAAGGAGCGAAGAGAGTTCAAAGACAAGGTTAAGTACTTCTGGGAAGCCAACAAGTTACGCTGGTTATCTGAGATGCAAGCAAAGAGGCTGTGAGACCATTCTTGATAGGCCATATTTTGTGCATGATTGTTAGAAAAAGCAGTGGCTACAGCAGTCAAGAGCTGGTTTTGAGATCCTAGCGCTAATTGATGATGAACCAAGGCAGGTTGGATAAACTGGTTAACTAACACGCCAATAGTCTCCATAGACTCCATCAATGCGGGGGAAGACCAAAGTCCAAGAGGAATAAATACAGATCTTTGGAAGCATATCCAGGACAGAGACCAGGGATAGTGTGCATTGCCACAGTGCCTGTGTGGAGGAGGGAGCATGAGGCAGCGCAAGCTTGCTTGTAGTTGAGTGAGAAAGCTAGAAGGGGGGCCCAAGCAGGCCCAGGAGACAACACCATTACCATGGGAGTTGAGGGGGAATCAGTGATATCTTCTTCTAGAGGAGGACTAGAAACTTAATTTTTTGGGTACTTCAGAAACAAAAGGGGAAGAACCAGAGAATGTGTGAGGGGACAGAGTAACCAAGGGGCTTGCAGCCCCTGTAGTGAGCACCATTTTGTTGTGTTTGGCTCCAGGGGACAACATCCTGGAGGACATGGCAGGAAATCTTTATAACAAAAGATTTGAGGCTTGAAGCTAGCCTTGGGTTAGCCTTCAGGGCAAAATTAAGGGCACATACTTTAATTTCCTGGAATACAAGAAGAGGAATTCCTTTTAGCAAAAAGGAAAGGAAAAAGCTTGAAGAATTTTAAAGCCAACATAAATGTGGATAAACTTGTCTTTATTAGAAGAATTGATTCTACTTAAATAGTAGACAAAGGTCAATAATCATTCATTAGGTAGACAGAGTGGCAGAGGGGGTCACGTTGGGGTGAAGTCATACCAGGATCAGTTGCAGGCAGGTATAGTATTTTGGAATGGGTGGACATTGGAACAGACCCATTTACAGAAGGCAAGGAATTCCCAAAGTTGAAGGCAAAACCAACCAAATCTTTGCACATATCACTATTCAAAGGCCATATTAAAATAGCATTAATGGCGCTATTTCTGACTACCCAAATTGTCTTTCACCTCAATATGATCAGCCAATCATGTAGGGACAATAAACTCTCTATTTTAGGCCACAGCTGTTTATCAGCCAATTGATCTAATGGCAGGCTTGAAATATAACAAGCCTAATATGTCAGCCATCACAGTTAATCTACTTGGTTTAATTCTTGCCACCATTAACCCCAACTATTAGTCTCATATATCCAGGTCCAGACCTTTCAGGCCAGCACCACCTTCACACCTTTTTTTGCGCTATTATGCCCAATATGCATCACTTTTTTCTCTCAATTAAACTCCTTGCTGCCAAACATTTTTTTCTTATAATGTTTTATTCAGAAATTCATTTGTTTAGTTTTCAGTTTTTTTATTTTGTTGTTTTCTATATGTTTAGATTATTTTCATAAAATCATATGCTTACTATGCCATGTATCTAGATCCAGAATACAGTTTTTTAGCTCTTTAAGCAGTCATTTATAAAAAATTAACAACAATCACTTTCTCATTTGGCTCCTGATTGGCTTAAAATTTATCATTAAGGTTTTGAATTCAGATCAGCAACAACTTTCTCTAAACACAATAAACTTATAATTTTCTAATTTAAATTTAGCTGATCACCAAATTGTTGTTATTATTTTCACAAGAGACAGTGTAAAGAGCTAAAACAATACGGCAATTATGGAAGCAATGCAAAAAAACAAAGAAAACAACACCTATTGAGATAAACAAAAAACATATACACAATGGATAAAAAGAAGAGATATTGTAGTAAATGGGGAAACAAACAAGGATAGACAGAGAGAAAAAAATATCAGAATAATATAGAGTTTATTGAGGTGAAAGCTATAAAAACATATGCAAATATTAGTACTGTAAATTCATAACCTAAACATAAAAATGCAGGATTGTCAAATCCTTGGTCCAAATTTTGAATCACTTTTGCAGGATAGCCTTTTTTTAATTGAATTGATTTTTTTGTGTATTTATTTGGATTTTTAAAAATGCGGGAACTCATAGACACTTTGCAAATTTAAAGTCAAACTGCATACTTCCAATGGACAAAATGAATTAACTGGAATCAGATTTGAAGCATTAAAATCCATCAACCATTTTCATTAAGTTTACTATATTTTTTGGAAGTGCAGGATTGTCAAATCCAAGAACAGAATTTCAATTCACTTTTGAATGCCACTATTAAACTCAAATATTAATTGTGAGATTTGAGATCAAATTCAAATACACAATATGTAAACTAGAAAACACTAACCCAAATCAAGAAGCTCCACTATAAATCAAATAAAATTAAAAATTCAATTTTGATAAACATTTTTAGACAGAAAAATCAAAAAAAAATGTAAAGTTGTATAAAATAAGCTCTAGTAAAATATTATATGCTTCAAATTGTGGATATAAAAACTCCTTTACTATTCAAGGCTAAACAAAAAACAACAACTAAAACCTAAACTAAAAATCTAAATAAAAATATATTTAATCTAAAATAAAGTTTTATTTTATTTTTTTGAACATACTATAATGGTTTAAATCATCTCTTTAAGCAGGCTGCAGAATAACTTGTCCAAGAGGAGACCCATGAGGGTCCAGAAATAGATCTAAAACATAAATTGAACATGTTGAGGCCAACACAGGCCTTTCAAAGTGTCAGCATCAGTCAACCACCTCCTACATTATAATCCGGAAACAATAGCTTAAATTCTAGACAGAAGCCATTATCATGGCCTGCCATTATAGTATTTCATATTAGGGTCATTAGTAACAATGGGTTTACATACATCTTCACTGTTTACCTAGTTAAAACACAACATGTACCCTAGATTTCAAAGTTTTAGTTTATGTTTCAGAGTATTTGATACTTTTCATGAGTCATTGATCACTACTAAAGAGCCTGCTACATCTGTGATATATTTCACAATTAACAGTGACATAAAGAGCAAGAATAACACTGTGTTCTACAAAAAAGTTCATATCCTGTGTGTAGATTCAGATATCTTGAATGTTGTGGTATCTATCAAGGACAGGTGTCAGTTTTCAGATACTGAGTGTGAAGCTGTCCTTAATTGCTTAACCAGTAAAATTTCTATTCAGGATACTGTGTCCCAATTTGGAGTCACAATTAGATATTTTAACAGAGTCAATACCACATATGGTGATATTGGCCAAATTGCAAGATTTACAAAGGCCAAACAGCAGCTAAAACTTCTGAAGCTTGTGAATATTGATGCAATCAAACAGTGGGTGGCCAAAGATTACCACCTGGCTTCTCTCTCTGTCCAATTAACGCTGGTTATTAGGTTTGGTCTTTTTGTTTCCAAAACACTTTTATACAAAACCATAGTTGATTTGGGATTCTCATGAAAAGTATTAAGTGCTTCTCTGTGCAATAGAAACAGTGAGAAGACAATTGAGGATTGTCATATTTACGCTGAAACCTATCTGACCCTAAAGAAGACTAGGAATGTTCAGTTTCTCTATATAGATGAATCATTATTTTTCTTCTCACTTAGAGCTAGGCTTGGATGACTTGAGAAGGGGTTAAAGAATGGTGTAGCACATTGTGCAACTATCTGGTCCCAATCAAATTTGAGGGTAGCGCTTCTTGGTCCCCATAATTTTAGACCAATAACAAATGATTAAAGGTTTCTGCAATAGCAGGAAATTTCTTGATTTTCTTCAAAGTGTAAAGGAATAATTGCAGATCAATTATTGTGGCACAACCAACATTTTTGTGCTTGATAACTTTGGGCCTAACAAAGCGGATTTGGTTGTGTCCAAGTTTCTATCAATCAACAAAAACAACACATATTCAGTCATCATCTCTTTGACTGTCTAATAAGACTTCTCTTCCTTCTGATATATTCTTTATTTCTAAATCTAATTAAGAAGGCAGTTGGATGAGTTAATAATATGGCAAAAAAGACCTCTCTCAGGATTGAGAAGATCTATTCAATCTTCTTGAAGTTAGGCAATTATTAATTTCACCTGGCATAGTGACAGCTTTTTACAAGCACTCCAAGTCCTTCCTTCCTAAAGCTCTTGCTTCCAAGCTAATCAAATAAAATAGTGTTTTGGGCTATAATTGTTTTTATTTTATTTATTTTGTTTTTAATGGGACTTAAAAAATAGTATTTTATGTTATAACAACTTTAATTTAGTATGTATTACAGATATCAAAAACTTCAAATGTTAGTTAGATATATTTAAATATGTTAAAAGTTGAGAATTATTTTTTTATTTTAATGCAGCAATATTTTATAAAGCACAGTGTTAACAATTAAATAAAAAACATAAAGATAAAATAATATTAATTTTTATTTAAGTAAAAGCGAATCATTTATTGGCATGATGGCTAGTTATTTTTAAAGTCACAACTCTGAACCCGCGAGTCATCAACAGATTCATATTGATTTAGTACCATCAGAGCCACCTGCTATGAAATCCAATGATTTTCACATATTTTTTAATAATTATCATCTATGATTGATGTTAAGATTGGCTCAAGATTTTTAGCAAATCATATTCTAAAGAAAAATTCAAATTATAAAAAAGTTGATACTTTAATTATATAATTTAGTGGACATTTTGCATCAGTTAAATTGAGTTCTGTTTCACTTAAAAATATAGCATCAACCCCCAGAGTTGATAGATAATAATTAGACTAAGTAAATTTTAAAAATAATTTATTTTAAATATATTAATGTTCAATTTACGCAAATACTGTTTGAATTCTATCCAACCATTTTTAATATTAATATACTACTTTAAATTAAAAAAGAAATTGCAAGAGAAGTTTTTTATTACAATAGTTTTTAAAGCTATTGCAACAAGCAAAAACAATTCATATTTAAACAAATTTAGATCATATGTAATCAAAATTAAAATGAATCCAAATCTATTGTAAATTAATATGAATTTGTTTATTTTATTTACATTTGAGTTATTTTTGTTTAAATCTGAATTATTTTTGCTTGACACCATAGCTTTTAAAACTACTGTATATGATTTTAATATAGCAAATATGCAAATGCAAAAGCACTTTATTTGAGGGGATTGTACCCCAACATGTTATTTTCTGCTAGTATTTTCAGCTGGGACCACATGTTTTTCTGGACATGATGGATTAATTTTGCACAAGATGCCAGTGGGATGACGCCCATCACCCTTGTGGTGGCAGAGCATCTTATAAAAGACAATTGTACAAGGGAATTGATAAATGTATTTTTTTCTGCATGTATTAATTATTCATATATTGAAGCTAACACAAAACAGTTGTTTAAGACATGCTTCACAGTCTTGTAGTCCCATGATGCCTTCTGTTTCTCTAAAACTAGGTAGCAGAAACCAAATTGTATCAGTACATATTTCAGTTTCTTCATGTTAGTCTTTAAAATGCAATGTAGTAATATTTCTAGATAAACTATGATTTTTATTCTTTACAATGTGTATAATTCTGAAAACAGACAAAACCTTTTGTATGTTGTTGCTAGTTGATTTTTATAAATGGTATTTGAAAATGTGAAAATCAACCAAGCCAGGGCTTGGCTGCTGTTGGCTGCCCATGCTTCACAAAAAGATATCATTAAGGGCTTTGTTTTATTGACTAGTGCCAAAACAGCAGGCTTGACCCACCAGCAAGGTTCTGAGTAAGCAGGTTGTGACCTGAAATCTGATTATCAAGTCACCCAAAGCTAAGTTAGGAAGGCAACTTGGATTTCCAAATACAATAACATGAACAAAAGCTGATCCTCCCTGGTGGGTAACTTGTTTTGGCGCTTGACTCATTACAAGGATCAAGCCACCCCCTTCAACATCCCACAGTGTGATCAACACAATTATGTTCCTACTATCCATGATTCACAATGACTATATAATACTTATCTCTCAATAAAGAATTTTATCTAGCTTCTAAATATTTTTTCCCTTTTTTAACTCTGCTAAACCAGCACAGTTACAAAACTAGTGATGTATCTTCTATTTGATTTTGAATTGTTTTGATAAATTCATCAAATATTGCTGGCTTTAAAAATTAATTTTCTATTTGAAAGGGAATTTTTTTGAGGTTTGTCTCATATGAATTCATATTTAAAACAAAAAAATCTTCCAACATATTCATAGATATATTCATCAAATTCATTTGATAATTTCTTTGAATTTAATTCAGTTATTTGAAATTGATATTACTTCTTATTTCATATGATTTTCTCACCCAAGTTGAACACCCCACTGGTGCTTGATAAACTCTTCTTATTGCTTTCTTATTTGAGAATTTCTTTATATTCATTTCAACTATTTGATTCATTTTTGCAGGTCTCCTTTGAGTTAATGAGTCTATCAATGATTTATAAGCCCCAAAAACATCATTTGGGGTGTATGTTGTCACTTTAGTGACATCTTACCCATTTTTAATATGACTAGAAGAAGGTTATTAAACTATAAAACAACTTACTAATACTTTTTCCTGTGGTCCCTTCAGCCACAGGCACCTCTTTGGTGTACTTCATCAACATTGGGTGCTCTTTTGTGATCTTCCTTGCTTCAATTCTTCTTTTTCCTTGAAATCCATGTTTCTTCTTGAATTCTTTTGGGTACTAAATCTTCATTCATTACTGTAAATTCAGAACCTGAACGTAAAAATGCGGGATTGTCAAATCCTTGGTCCAAATTTTGAATCACTTTTGCAGGATGGCCTTTTTTTAATTAAATTGATTTTTTTGAGTATTTATTTGTATTTTTAAAAATGAAGGAACTCATAGACACACTGCAAAGTTCTAGTTGAACTGCATATTTTCAATGGACAAAATGAATTAACTGGAATCAGTTTTAAAGCATTCAAATCCATCAACCATTTTCATTAAGTTTACTATGTTTTTTTTGAAATTTCAGGATTGTCAAATCTATGAACCAAATTTCAAATCACTTTTGAATGCCACTAGTAAACTCAGATGTTAATTGCAGGAACTGGAATCCAAATTTAATGTACAGTAAGCACACTAGGAAACACCAACCCAAATCAAGAAGCTCTACCACAACTAAAATCAAATGAAAAATTCAACCTCAATAACCATTTCTAGACATAAAAAGTGATTAAACTTTAAAATCATCCAAACCCGGAAAGTATATAATATAATTCACTTCAAATCACAGATATAGAAATTCTGTTACTATTCAAGGCTAAATCAAGAGAAAACAACCACCTTAACTAAACCAATAAATCCAGATAAATACATATTTAATCTAAAATATATTTTTTATTTTATTTTTATGGACTGTCAATTGCATTCTCAACCAGCTCCTGCACTAGCCTGCAGGGCAGCCTGTCCACAAGGGCGTCCCAGAGGGTCCAAGAACAGACCTAGAACCCAACTTGAGGGGAGTCATGCCAACACACAGGCCTCCCAAGGCGTCATTGCCAGTCAACTACCTCTTGCGTCCCAAGCTCAATTGACCAGCCTGAATCCAAGACAGAAGCCGCTCTCAAGGCCTGCAACCAAAGTCTCCTACACTAGGGTCACCAGGAACACTGAGGTTACTTACACCACCACTGTATACCCAGTTGCCACCTGGACCTGCGCTCTTGATCCAAGAGTTGCCACTTCCTGCCCCTGCGTTTTTGACACGTCCTATGAGCCATTGGCCACCATTGAAGAGCCATCTGCGCCTGTATCATATGCCACCATTGACAGCGCCAGCGCTCCCAAGCATGATTGCACCTTCTACACAAAGGTTCTCATTCCCTGTGTTGAGCCTGCCAGCCAGGATGCCGCAGTACCTGTCAAGGGCCGGCGTCAGTTGAAGGATAGTGGGCGTGAAGCTCTCCTCAACTGCTTGAAAGGGGGAATGGTGGTTTGGGATATTGCGTCTCAATTTGGTGTCACAGCCAGATACATTGCTGACATCAACACCAGGTATGGCAACACTGGGCAAATTTCCAAAACCACCAAGGCTAAGCAGCAGCCCAAACTCCTTCAGCCTGTTCATATTGATGCAATCAAGCAGTGGGTTACCAAGGATTGCCACCTGGACTCACTTTCTGTCCAATCAATGCTTGCCACAGAGTTTGGGTCTTTGGTTTCAAAAGATCTTGTTTACAAGGCCATGGTTGTTTTGGGCATCTCCTGGAAGGTTCTCAGAGTTTCTCTGTACAATAGGAATAGTGAGAAAACAATCAATGATTGACACATTTATGCCGAGACTTATCTGGCCCTTAAGGATACTGGCAATGTACAGTTCTTCTACATCAACAAATTGTTGTTTTCCTCCTCACTCAGGTCTAGGCATGGGTGGGTCAAGAAGGGTTCCAAGGACGGTGTAGCCCATTGTGCAGCTTTCTGTTCCCAGACCTATTCAATGGTAGCGCTTCTTGGTCCTCACGGGTTGGACCAATACTGTGGTGCAGGGTGCCACTCCCTAGTATTGCCATATTTGGACTGAATTCTTATTTGGAAAAGTATAAGGGGAACTGCTGCCCTTTTTTTAATTTACATTGGAGAGTAACCCTCTGAATCACATAAAGGCATCATTGATTAGAGACTAATTGACACACCTACAGCTAGCTGCAGATGCGTTGGAGAGTGACCCATTGGAGTGGTTTTGCTATAGGAAATTAGTGACCAATTGGAGCATCTGCAGCTAGCTGCAGATGCATTGATGATTGACCCATTGCTTGTGCCCATTATGTAAATTGGTATATTGACCTTCTGCCCCTCTTTTTGCCAAAGTGTGAATTTCAAAGAGGGTAGTCTAAAACCCTATTCTACACTCAATTCCCCAGAGACAGCCCTACTATATGCTGCAACCACCTGACTCCAGATCAAATGTCTAAATGCTTATTTCTTGCCCAATCTAACCCATTTCCCTCTGAATGTTCTCCAAAATGTTTCAGCTCTCCAAGAATAAGCCCAGTGCCTGACAGTCTAGACCCTAGTGAGGATGACTTGCCCTTTCTTTTCCCTCCCCTCCTTCCAATTATAAAAAGACCCCCAAGAGACCCTCAATAAACAGAATTATTTACCATACAAACATAAACAACAACTTTCAATTCTTAGATTACTTGCAGAGCCCACAAATAGAGGTTCTGTTGAGTAAGAAGATACTAGTCCTGTTGTGTTCTCAGTTGCTGCTCAGCTACACCCAACCTACCCTTTAGACCCTTGAGCACCACAAATGCCAAATGATCAAGGGTTCCCACAATAGCAGGACTTTTCTCAATTTTCTCCAAGCTGTTGAGGAGTACCTTTGGATTAATTACTGGGGCACAAACAACATTTTTGTGTTGGATAATGTTGGGCTCAACAAAGTAGATCTGGTTGTGTCCGAGTTCCTGCCCATCAATAAAAATAGCCATTCAGCCAGTCACTGCCTGGCTGACTGCCCAATGAGACTCCTCTTCCTTCCACCCTATTCTCCATTTATGAATCCAATTGAGCAGGTCTTTGGGTGGATCAAAAATAAGATGAAGAAAGGCCTCCCCCAGGGCACCAAGGATCTCTTCAACATTCTTGAGACCAGCCAATTTGTAATGCCACCTGATGTGGTGGCAGCTTTCTACAAGCACTCAGAATCCTTCCTCCCCAAAGCCCTGGTCTCCAAGCCAATCAGATAAATGGGTGCTCTGGGTTTTATTTGTCTATATTTTTATTTATTTTGTTTTTGTTAGGACTCAAAAATTATTATTTATATAATGAAGTGGCAATGAAGTGTATTATAGATATATAAGTGTTGTAACTGTGCTGTTTTAGCAGATTTACAAGGGGAAAAATATTTAGAAGCTAGATAATAATCTTTATTGAGAGATAGTGATTATATAGTCATAGTGAATCAATAGATAGCAGGAAAATGATTGTTGATCACACAGTTGGATGGAAGAAGGGGGTGGCTTGATCCTGGTAATGAGTCAAGCGCCAAAACAAGGTATCCACAATAAGGGATCATCATCTGTTCATGTTGTTGGATTTGGTAATTTGAGTTGACTTCCTAGCCTGGCTTTGAGTGGCTGGGTAATTGGATTGCGGGTCCCAAACCCGCTTGTTTGGAACCTTGCTGGCAGGTCAAGCCTGCTGTTTTGACACCCCCTTACTGAAGTTTGGCCTCCTCTGGGGGTAGGTTGTCAGGGAGGTTGTCAGGAGCCTGGGCGCCATACTAGACTAATTATTGTTCTGTGGCGGGCAGGGCGGTTTCTCATTGTTTTTGTCTTGCTTTGCAGGGCCTTAGGCAATCATAGTGTAGGGTCTTGTCTTGTTTGCGCTTCCCAAGTCCTTGCACAAGGTAAATGTTATTGTTGTTTACCCTTAGAATGATTGCTGGTCCTTCTTTCTTGGGTTGTAGTTTGCTTTTATCAATGTTCATAAAGCAAACTTTGTCCCCAACTTCATGTCTATTGCAGATGGGGACAAAGGTTTTTTGCAGACGTTAATTTTTCTTCACTTTTTGTTTGCTGTTAGCCTCTAAAATGTGAGGGTCTGATTGTGGGGGGACTTCACTTGGGATTTCCAGTTTGGGTCCTGTCAATGCTTGAATGATATTTGGCTGTGTGCCATATACCAACTCAAATAGGCTTTTTCTGGTGGATCTGTTCATTTGGGTTTGGCACACAAGTAGTGCAGTTGATAGCTGCTTATACCAGTCTTCAGGTCTCCCAGCAGTGAGCTTGGCTAAGGCTTGCGCAAGGCTGCCATTAAGACCTCTACACGTCCATTGGCCTGTGGGTGGTATGGCGTTGTTACAGTGAGTTTGACCCCATTTTTTGCAAGGTATATGTTGGTGGTTTTGGAGGTCAATTCTTTCCCTCCGTTGATTATCAGGAGTTCTGGCTTTCTGAACTTGCTGATTATCTCCTTGCCAATAAATTTTTGTACGTCATTGCCAGTGTGCGCCCTTACTTCTTGGGCTACTGGCCATCTTGTAGCAAAGTCTATGGCAGTGATGATGTATTTCTTATCATTGTGTTTCCCTGGCATGGGGCCAACGGCGTCAAGGGCCCATACCTTGAAGGATAGTTGTGTGCAGATGGGGAGTACTGACTTTGGAGGGGTTTTGATTTTGGCAAACTTTTTGCATACCTCACATTGGTCTAGGACTTCTTGAACGTTGCAATATAAGGTTTGTCACCAGGCCTTGTTCTTAAGGAACTCATAGGTTTCAGCTCTTGGTGTGTCTGAGTTCTCTGTGATAGCGTAGGATGGTGTCTACCTGCTGGTGTGTGGGGACGTAGGGAATGGTTGTTCTGTCAGACATTTTTCTGTGTAGGGTCCTGTATACGTCAGCAAATAGGTGTTTGTTTTTTATAACTGTTTCCTTTGTTATGTTGGTCATGCCAGGGGGGAACCCTTGTCTTTTGTTTGTAGTACTAAGAGAGGCCAGTCTGGGTCAAGCCCATTTCCCCCTCTTGTGGCACAGACATATAGGCGCGAGAGGGCGTCTGCCATGGCAAGCTTGGCCCCAGGTTTGTACTGTATGAGCATGTTGAATCTCTTCAAGAGCTCCATCCAGCAGGCTTGACGGCAAGATGTATTTGCTTGGGGTTTGAAATATATGAGCAACTTGTGGTTGGTTAATGCTGTGAATTCTTCCTGCTGTTCTAGATAAGAGCCATTTGACTAGATAGTGCACAATAGCCAACATTTTCTTGTTATGGATAGGGTATCAACACTAGCCATCTGTCAATTTTTGCAATTCATAAGCTACAGGCAGGAAGTCACCATCATTATTTTTGATTTGTAGTACTCCCCCAATGGATGCATCTGAGGCGTTGGTTTCCATTTGGTATTCCCTGTCACGTTTGAGGTATTGCAGAATAAGAGCTGTTGTGAGCTTCTCCTTGAGGTGTCTAAAACAGAGGTCACATTGGGGGTCCACACAAACTTGGATTTGGCGCCTGTTATGGCAGATAAAGGGGGCAGTCAAAACGCCACAGTCAGGTATGAAGCGGCATACATAAGCCACCATCCCCAAGAAGGTGCAGAGTTACAACTTATCCTTGGGTGGCGGCATCTTGCATATGGCCTGTATCTTTTGACTTTCAGGTTTGATGCCTCCTTTGAGACTATGTGTCTCAGGAAGGGTAATTGATTGCGGAAGAACTGGCACTTGGAGGGTTTGGCCAACAGTTTGTGTTATGCCAGGGTAGCAAAGACTGCCTCTAGGTCTTTGTGGTGTTGTTCTACCAAGGGGCTGTAGACAATGATGTTATCCAGGTAGAATAGGGCATGTTTGCCTATGTGTGGCGCAAATACTTTTTTCATGAAGGTCACAAAGGGGGACAGGGCATTTGTCATGCCAAAGTTGAGCACCACACACTTGTAGGAGCTGTATTTAGTGCAGAAGGCTGTTTTGGGGATGTCTTCCTCCTTGATGCAAATCTGGTTGTAGCCTGCAGTCAGATTGATCTTGGAGAAGACTGTGGCTCCTCCTGAGGCGTCAAAGAGATTGTCAATCAGTGGTAGTGGATAACAATTATTGATGGTAACTTTGTTTAGGGTTTGGTAGTCTGTGACCAGATGCAATGTACTGTCCTTCTTGGCCACAAAGAATACGGCGGCCCCAAAAGGAGACTGTGAGGGGCAGATAAGTCCTTTCTCCAACGCCTCCTTGAGATAGGCGCGTAAGGCGTTGTCTTTGTTTGGGGTCATCCTGTAGATAGGGCGCGCTTTGGGGACAGCCCATTTTAGTTGGATGGAGTGTTGGATGTGTTTCTCAGGGGGCAGCCCAGGTAGCGCTTCTTTGAAGATTTTTAGATGGCGGGCAACAATTTTGCAATTCTGCGGCATGGAGGTATCCTGGTGATCCTTGAAATGTATGATCTCATACTGACAGGAGTCCCAGTCAATTGCCTTCAGGTTTTCCTTTTTGCCCAGGGTCTCTGTGATGCGCACAAAGCGTGGTTGCGTAGGAGTTGGTCCACTGAGTCAGGGTAGATCTGGTGGTTGACACCTTCAAGCTTGATGATCAACACTGAGGTTACCCAGTCTATGTGAGGATTGTTCTTTTGTAACCAGTCTAACCCCAGTACAATGTCAAACTTTGGGAAGTCAATGATGGGACCTTGGATGGTGGAGTGTAGGTTCTCAAGCATGACAGAGAAGGGGGCTGTTTCCCTTGTCACAGCAATGTGGTGTTCATCAGCCAGGACCACGTTTTAATCTGTATAGGATTAGTGGCCAGCTTGAACTTGTCCACAAAGCTGCTGTTGACTAGAGTTTTAATGGCACCCAAATCCAGGAGTGCTGGGCCTGTGTAACTGCAAAAACAGAAAGAATAGGACATCAGTTTATTAGGATGCCTGGCAATGGTGTACAGTACCAGGTCCTCTGAGGGCACTTGGATCATTGGGCATTGGTCCACGTCCTCAGGTCAGTACTCATCATTGGGCAAGTCAGGAGCTGTGTGGGGAGAGCTTGGCTTGCTTAATGCTCTCCCTGGGCTTTTACCTTGTCTTGATTGCCTTGCGTGGTGGTGATACAGAAATGGGTACAATTTGACTGGCCATTGTTCCCACTTTCATGTCCATTTTAATCTGTGGGTTTATGGTTGGTGTTATTCCTGTTGTTTCTGGGGGGGTGGTTGAGTGGAGTGCCCACCTGTGTGAGAGTCCTTGGGTCTCTCTTGTTTTCTCATTTGTGCCTTATGAAGGGCGTTTGAGGTTTGTTCCGCTTTCTCTGCTTTGCAATACAGTCTTTGCAGGTTGGTCACCTGGTCCAGGTTCACGTGTCTCATCACATGTAACTTAAGGGTGCCATAGTACATGAGATGTGTGGCTGGGGTGTCAAAGGCCATCTCAGATGGTGCACAAAGTCAGAGTAGCTTGTAGGAGCAGGTGAGTTCCTTCACGGTGCCTGTCTGGGTAAGGTTCTTGACTTGGCGTATGATCATGAGCGCTGTACCCTTAAGCACAAATCTTGCCTTTAAGTCTTGCTTTAAGGTATCCCAGTTCTTGTTGGTGTGTTCCTTGTGCCACTTGTCACACCAGGTGCCAGCGTCATGGGTCAGGCAGATAGAGATTTACGCAATCTGAAATTGCTGTGGGCATTCCATCTGGGCCAGCTTGCTCTGGGCGGACTGGATTCATGCGGCAGCATTATTGTCATTGGCCCCAGCAAAGGGTTCCAAGGCGGCGCTTCACAGCCTTTGAGCTACTTAGGCGGGCATGGCATTTTTGTTGGTTGGTTGCGGAATGGAGGAGGGAGTCTGAAAGAGTCCTTGTGCAGACATGGCTTTGAAGGCAGGTAGTGGAATCACTGTGTTCTGGTACAGGACAAAACCATTGGGTATCTCAGCACCAGGAGTGTACGGGGTCCAGTCAGGCGGGAGGCCAGACATAATTCTGTCAAGGATTTGTTGGCCACAGCGTGTGTGGGTAACATTCAGAATTTTTCAAGAAAAAGGTAGGATGGAGAACCTACCTGTGCTCCAATGTTGTAACTGGGCTGTTTTAGCAGAGTTACACGGGGAAAAATATTTAGAAGCTAGATAATAATCTTTATTGAGGGATAGTGATTATATAGTCATAGTGAATCAATAGATAGCAGGAACAGGATTGTTGATCACACGGTTGGATGGAAGAAAGGGGGTGGTTTGATCCTGGTAATGAGCCAAGCGCCAAAACAAGGTATCCACCGTAAGGGATCATCATCTGTTCATGTTGTTGGATTTGGTAATTTGAGTTGACTTCCTAGCCTGGCTTCAAGTGGCCAGGTAATCAGATTGCAGGTCCCAAACCTGCTTGTTTGGAACCTTGCTGGCAGGTTGAGCCTGCTGTTTTGACATAAGAATACATAGAAAAGGTAAGTAAAATTAATTATACTATGTATAAGGACAGATATTTTTATTATAATGACTAAATATTATATTGACTGTTGCTCTAACAAATAAATTAAAAAATGATAGAAATAGATTAATTTTATTTAAACAATTGTGAATCTGTATTGGTACTTTGGCTTTTTTAAGCCACAAATTGGACCTTGCAGATCATCATCTGATCCTTATTATTTCAGTGCTACTATAGCCACACAACACAGAAACCAATGATTTTCATGTATCTCTTAATAATTAGTACTTATGACGCAGGTCAAGCATATTAAATAAATTTATCAAATCATATTACAAGGAAAAGGTAATTTGAGTTCTAAACAATCACTTGTTTAGAATATAGATGAAGAGGGCCACATGATTTGGATAAATTCAGTTCTCATTGCTTATCTACGTAATAAATGAACCTGTACTCAATGAGCCTTTAAATAAAAACATTTTTAATTATTTTTTATTATGTGATGTGTTTGCAACTATAACTAATGTCTTATAATATAATTATATATATTACTATTATAATTTAATATTTAAATTTCAATATTAAAATTATAATTATAAATCTTAAAATTTGACTATTAAAGTTTAAATATTAAAATTTAAATATTTTTTTAACCTATTAAAATTTATATAAAAGTTTAAATATTTCTATTTTATTATTGAAATTTAAATATTTTTATTTTAATATTGAAATATTTAATATTAAATTTTAATATTTAAAATAAAAAATTAAAATAAAATTTAAGTTACAAGAGAAGATTATTTATTAAGGAGATGCAAATTGCAAATAGAATGCAATTATTCCAGGGAATTATACCCTGAAATTAAATTTTCAGCAAGAGCGTCTAATTGGATCCACATACTCTTCTGTACATGATGGACAACTCTGGCGCCAATTGCTAGAGGGGTGGCGCCCTGTACCCTGGTGGTTATTGAACGTTTAATAAAAGGGAGGCGGGTAAGAAAATCAAGTAATAGGTTCTTTTCAGGAGGCATGTAGTACCCATACAATGATGCCAATGCAAAGGAGTTGTACAGGACTTTCTTGACTGTTCTATACCCCTGCGGTGTCTTCTGGTGTTCCAGTGATAATTGGCATATATTGAGTTGAATTGGTACATCCTCCAACTTTTCGACGTTGGTCTTTAATATGCAATGTAGAAGGATTCCTAGGTATACTGCAATGTGAATCCTTTGCAAGGTATATTTTTCAAAGAACATGCATAATCTTTTGAAAACTTGAACTAATCTGTTGATGTAGGATATTTGGCTGAATTTGAAGATGGTTCCGGGGGCGCCTGACTTGTATCTGCTCCCCATGCCCCGGCAAACAAAATAAATAAAGGTTTCAATGTGTTCACAAGGACTGCGTCCCCGACTTTATTTGACAATGCCTTGAATACTTCATTAAAAATTTCAGTTTTTAGATATTCAGTTTCTATTTGAAAGTCTGTTTTTATTAGGTTTTTTTCATACTAATTATTGTTTGCAAATGGGAATTGTTGGATACTTTCATAGATATATTCATCAAAGTTTATTTTGACATCCCCTCAAATTTCATTCATCTCTTTGAAGTTGATATTTGCTCCTATTTTGTATACTTCCCTAATCCACAGCAAGCACCCTGCGGGTGGTAAATATTCCTTAGTTTTAGCTTTGATATTTGAAAAATTATTCATATTCAGTTGAATTATTTTATTTATTTGATTATTGTTTTTTTGTTTTACAGGGGCTACCAGTGATTGATAACCCCCGTAAAACCAACTCAGTGTAAAAGCTGCCACTTCTGCAACCTTATCCCCATTCCTAGTTATAACTAAAGTAAATATAAGTAAAACATAAAAAAGATTTACTAATTGTTTCCCCTGCAGCCCCCTCAGCCACAGGCGCCCCTTCAGCAAACTTCATGAGTGTTGGCTGCTCTTCATTTATTTTTCTGGGCTTAATTTTCTTATCTTTCTTGCAACTTGTGCTTCCTCTTGATTTTTCATTTGATAAATTTTCAATATTTCTTGAAGAGCTCCTGCTTCTTGCTTGTGTTTTGTTTCATCTGTTTTCATTTGGTCAGTTTCCTCTTCATTTGTGTTGATTTCTTTTGAGCTTTTATTTCCTTTAATTAGTTTGATTTTTTGAGTATTTTTTCTATTGGTTTTTGCAAATTCCCATGAGTTGTAACTTTCACTTTTGAAATATAACTGCTTGAGTATTTCCTTTTGAAGATTTAAAATTATTTCCTTGTGTTCTTCATTGACTATTGTTCCCAGGCTATTTTTTTGGTTTCCTTTTGCTGGACCAAGACCCTTCCCTCATTTCCCAATTGATTTACTACAATTTCCCTTATGTTGTATTCAAGCTCAATAACATTTTGGAGGGCTGACTCTAATTTGTTGATAAGTGTGTAGATATTTGACATTTTGTTTGAATTCCATCAAAAAACTGGTTTTTATAGTACTACCTTCAACACATGAATATTTTTTGTCATCATTATTAAATTAAAGACCATAAATGTAAATATTGCATTAGAATATTGCAATTAGATGTCAACTCTTGATATTTTGATGTTATGTGCATATCTCAATGAATTTTATTAAACAAAATGCATTGAGTCATGCACATAATATTAAAATATCAAGAGTTGACATCTAATTGCAATTTTCTAATGTAGTATTTACATTTTTTGCTCTTGATTTATTATTGATAAAAAAATATTTATGCAAATATTTTTATGTTAGTTATAAAATATACAATATTTTATTGATTATAAGAATGTCAATAATGTAAAAAGAATATGTTATTGATTATAAATCAAAAGAAATAATATCAATTTAACAAGTTATCACAAAGAAAGGTTTTATTTTACTGATCAAAGGACAGGAAGAGGAGGGAATGGGTGGAATGAACGTTGCCATCATTTGCGCCTGTAAAAGGGACAGCATCAGATATAGTGGGAAGAGAATGGCTGGTGGTCTGGGAGTCAGGGTTGGAAGGCAGGTGGATTGATCTTGATGGGGAGGCAGGGTTTGTTGACTGGGAAGGGGCAGCAAGAGCTGATTGCTTCAATTGCTCAAATTCTTCTTCTGTCACATATGCGGGCTTGAAAAAACAAATGGATAGCGCAGGGGAATGAAGGAGTCCTTTCTGGACTTACACTATCACTTGCATAGAAGATGACAAGATCTGATAGGTACTAGACAAATACAGAAGGGGAAAGCTCATAATCCTTATCAATTTGGGTGCACAGTTTGTTGTAGGTGGCAGGCTTTAAGCGCCTGAGAGCTGAAACAAAATTGTAAATACATACATCTGCAAGATGCATGTCAGCGTGGTTTGTGGGATAGGACCAACAGTTATGCCACACAGCCCTATTTTCTTTGGATGCCCATTCCTGCTGCTCCATTTCTGCACTCAGTGAAATTGTGTATACGGCTTGTTGGGTAGCCCATTCCTCCAGCATGTCTTTAAGCTCCATCTGGTAGGCATACCCTTTTCTGTGTTTGACAACGCAGAGTAATGATTGACACCCAATGGGGAAACTGCCAACAAAACCCCAAAAAATTGATACAGGATTGGGCCACGCTTGTAGACGTCAGATTGGATGCGCTTTTCCCCAAAGTCTTGGATACTTGCCAAAATCTTGGCATATAACTTGAAATTGGCGTCAGTACGGGCCTCATTGCCTTTCCTATGATAAAATTAATAATAGTTGCATTGTACGGGTCAGTATCCACAAAGCTGGGGCCATTGAGAACCTGATTAGACAAGATTCTGAAGGCAATCATAACTCTGTGAATCCACAAATTCACTGTTCTCTTATTGGTGAAAATGCTGTGGAGTCCCAGTTGAAGACAGACCTGGACCAGGGTCCTCTGCGGGTCACGCTCCATGATAGACATCATGAGAGGGTGGGCTTTTTCACCTTCAGTTGAAGTACAGGCACCAGTTGGGGTCTTCTTGAGAGGAGGGCCACAGTTGGCATGGGCTCTCAGGGTTGCAGCCACAGTGGACTTTGCAAAACCCATTGTGGCTGCAATTTCCCCAAAGGACATAAGCATCCCTTGCTTTTCAACCATTTTGAGAACAATTTCTGGGGTGATCAATTATCTTCTGCATCTTGCAGGCTGATTAAATGGAGGTGGGGTGTTTGTCTTGGGAACTAGAAGTTGCCATCTGATTGGCTGTTTCTGGATTTTGGCTTACTTGGGTGATCACTTGGCTAAATTGAATGGTTCTGGATGCCATTGTTGATATGTGATTTGGGTTGGTGTAAAGTCACTCCCCCCTTTGTCCCTGGATAGGACTATCTTCCCACGTTGCACCAAGAAATCTCCTCAGAAGCCAGCCAAGCTCCTAAACTCCCTTGAAGATTTAGCCCACACAGTTAACAAGAGATTTGTGTTGGCGTACCCCTCCCAGGCGGCAAATGTTGATGTTGGGAACTCTGCTCCTACTTGGGAGGAATCCCTGATTAATTTGGACTATTTTTTGGCTTGGGCTTGACTGCATTTAAAATCAATTAGGTCTAAACAATCAGGTTGTGCTACTGCCAAATCATTAAATTCCAACTTAACTGGATTGAATGATGACCTGCCCTATTCATTTGATACCAGCCAATCAGAGTTGGGGTTGGAAATTGGTGCAAAAACCTCCAGCTTGCTAGATCTTCCTGGCAAAATTTCTCCTGCAGCCAAACAAATCTGCGCCTCTGGGTCGGGTGATCTTTTGAATTTGGATTACCACCCTTAAAGCAAGACAGGGGACTTTTGGTCCCCTGCTTGCTCATTCTTAAAAATAAAGTTTGGACATCAAAATCTTAATTTTCTAGTTGATTTTGGGGCCTTTGCTTGGTCCTTTTAAATTCTCTAAAGCGTTAGTAAAAGTTCTGTCCTTCTTTACCTTATCCCCTTGCTTTTGGGTCCTCCAGCAGCTTTCCAAAGGTCCTATATACGTTGCTGACGCCCAGGTTAAAGCTTACCTCTTTTGCTTTAAAGAAATCAACTTGATTTTAAAATTTAGTAGTAAACATTATATATTTACCTATTTTAAGTTTGATTTTGTCTCACTTTTCTTTTGCTTGCTTTGATGTTTCATATACACTCAATAAAGCTTTCTTTAAGCTTTTCAACTCTTTGGCCTGCAGTTGCTGTTCCCTACCCTTTCCCAGTGTTTTGGAACCTTTCTTCTTGTTGTTGAGTCTTCTGTTAGACTTTGAGGCAAAAAAATCAATAGAAAACTATCTGGAATTTTTGTTGGATTTATTTTCCTAATTCTAAGAATGTTAGTGCCTCTATTCAAGTTTGTAGTTTTTACCTTGGCACCAGCCTTGGTAATGATATG